>VZUI01042456.1:0-40062 GCA_013401135.1 Cettia cetti | reverse complement strand
TCCTCTCCTCTCCTCTCCTCTCCTCTCCTCTCCTCTCCTCTCCTCTCCTCTCCTCTCCTCTCCTCTCCTCTCCTCGAGTGCAAGGCTTCCTTATACAAGATTTGATGCAAAAATCTAAGTCTGAAGATTTAATAAAATTCAGACATGTAGAATAGGGGAAAAACGTAAAGGGTGGAAGAAAGAGAAGGAGAGTAATGCTATTTATAGAGATAAAACAAAGGTTAGGTGAAAACAGATGCACTTCAACCTATCCATGATGTACTCTACCAGGAAAAACACACAAAAAAATTATAGACAGAGAAAAATTCCCATTCAATCTTTAAGTTAAGGAATTGAAGTCCCCATATCTGGATGACTATCAAAGAGACTGAGAGGCTGTGGACATATGTGTTTATGTATGTTATCTAGAGAGGTGCAGTAGGTTAGTAAGAACAAAAAATTACCAGGAACTATATGTTTGCAATAAATTTATATGGGAAAAATTTTATGACTAGGTGTGTAGACTTTATCCACTGCCTTTGAAACCCTTTAGTACTCAAGTGTTACAGTATCCTGTAAATGTAAAATATAAAGGCTGAACAAGGATAATATTCATATGAACTGTCCTGAGTTTTTAATGTAAAAGCTAATTGTAATCCTTGAAACCACTTTCATGAACTGTGTACAAAGCTTAGTACTTCCATGTCTTTGCATTTCTAGTTGATAGATGTGGTAGGAAAAGCCAATCTACAGAGTCAAAATTGTAAGTCTGAATTTCTAATTTGTGGTTTTCTTCTTCTATCAACTGTTGTACAATTAAGCCTACTGTAGATATGAAGATTCTGTTTCTAAAGACTTCGCATTTGTCTTTGATTTATTTATTATAGAGAAAAAAAAAAAAGCAAAGGAAAATAAATATTAGAAACTTGTAAGTATTTGAGAAGACGAGCTGTTTCCAGTACTAAAGAAGGGGAAGAAAAGCAGCACTGTTATAAGACAGTAATGTGACCATTGTACTCATGATGGGAAATTGGCTTTATGTCTGGTCATTCCTTGCCTAGACTGGATAGCTTTATAGATATTTTATGGGTTTTATTTCTTCATTCAAAGGACTTAAACCCCCACAAGAGTGTTGTTCTCTGGCCAGCCAAGTTCCACATGCATCATAATGCATGCTGTTCACTGAAGTATGTCAAACACTACTTCAAGCAAAACCCTCCAATTATAAAAAAGCACTATAATCGTGTATCTAGGAACATATGTTTAAATTGGCTTCATCTATTTTAAGCAGAACAAAGGCTAACTGAAAAGTTTCAGGGGAGATGACACTATTTTGTATAGAGACACTAACAGGGTTTTTTTGGGGTAAGAACCCTGTGATTTAAAGATGAAAATGAAAATAAATGCATTGTGGAAAAATGAAATTTCAGTATGTAGGGACTTACAAATGAGTGTCAGGAGACCTCTCCCACTTATGCCAATGCCAATTCTGTCAATGATTTGCAATATAATCTGAAATTAGGAGGGATAAAGCTTCTATAAACAAATAATTTGCAGTAGGGTACATGAAGTTGAAAATATTGGACAAACTTGCAGACCTCTCAAATCTTTCAGTCACAGGATACCTCTGTTCTGCTTTTATCTGTCTGCAAGTTAATACACAAACAGATCCAACTTAATGTACTGGCTGATCCATCTGAATTCTGCCACTGGGAAGAACAAGCATGCTTGTGTGCTCCTGGAAACCCCTTCAGTCCCTGTTCATCAGGGGTACTGAATTATGTCAGGCTTCATGTTCACATCTGATTCTGGTCCAAGGAGTTCTGGCCCCATAGTCAGGGTACTGCCATGCATCAGAGCATGCAAGCCATAATTTCAGAATGCAGCCTTAATGTGGCACAGATGCAAGCCTGCCTTCAATCCCACAGCTCTGCCCAGGCAGTTACGGTCAGCACCACCCATATTCCAGATGTTTCTCTGTACAATACACAAGATATCCTCCAGTGTATGTCAGGAAAAAATTCAATGAGTAGTATAGACTTAATTTCACCACCCACTTTAAGCAGTTAAAGAATAGGAAGCAGCATACAGGGAAAGCTTGAGAGGCTTTGAATAATTTCATTACATTGCACTACACTGGGGATTTCATTGTTTGGAATGAGATGAGCAAGCACTTGCTCAAAATATGGAGTGATTGACCTTCAAGGTCAGCAGAATTGGTGGCAGTGCACAGCATGACTACTTGCCAAACAGTAGAAAGAGAATGAATCGAATGCTATCAATACATTTTTCATCTTCAAACTCATCTTGTGTGCCTCATGGAGGAACAGAAATGATGCCACTGAGGACAAAATAGTACAAAACTAATAACATTTCCTGTCTTGCATTTGCTTCCTCCATCTGCTCACATTTCCTGGGTGACAGGCTCATCTCAGCAAGGTTTAGTTGAAGATCCATTCAGAGCAAACTCTTACAACTTACATTTTCAACAGTATGCAGAAAGTCTGAGTGGTTTGCAATGATTTCATGCGTGAATGTTTATTGGGCTTTGTTAGCCTTATATGAAGCCTGCCTTGTCCTTTTTGCTCAAGAGCAGAGAGAGAGGAGGCTGTGTTGACAGCGTCACATAGAGGAGAATTTTTTCCCTTGTCCTCAAAGGTGTAGATCCTCACATAGCCTGAGCATGCTTTTTTGGTGTCATTTTAGCATTCTTGCTTCATTGGCTTCCCTTTTAGAGAGGATCTTATTCTCCTATTCCTAAAAAAAATGTGACATCAACACTTTAAAGGTTTCCCATTTTGCATTTAAACCAAGATGTTTAGAAGTGATATTTCCTAAAGGTCATATTCTATCTTAACCTTTGACAAGGCAATTTTCCCTCAATCTGAGAAATATTTAACAAAGGAGAAAAAAAATGCAGAGTCCAACATGCAGAGATAATTGGGTAATCAGATAAGGATTTAGTGTTTTCCAGTAAGCCTGTGGAGGCTACTGAATCAAGATCTCTTTCACTAATTATATTTACATGTTTAAATAAAATGTAAAACCACTAAATGAGAGATGGAGTTTGTAACCGAGGCCCTCACCTAACTCATGGAAGAACAGGCAAGAATTTGACAGTCGTTCACATGACAACTCTATCCTTCAATTGCTGGATTATTTAGACATAATCCCAGCTGTTTAAAGCAAAGCATACCCTGAAACATTTCTGTCATTGTTTCTCATAGACATAGCTTTATTCATATTGGATTTGAGAAATTTTCCCCACTGCAGAGAAGCTTCCAGAGAACTTGAGCTACCATACTGTCTCTGTGACCTTTTATTTCTCCTTTGAATTCTTTGCCTCATTTGCAACCTAGCAGATGAAATGTGACTCTGGAGTTGAGGAGAGCTTTGTTCTGTCACTATTCTGTTCTTTCCTGTCTGTCCTTACCTTTCCCCAAGAGAAATACTGAGACTTCCCTCCTTTAAGAAGTTCATCCAGATCTGCTGCTGGCAATCATTCCATGAAGGTTGACTATTTTATTTAATCTCTGTAACCTGCTTCTTCTCTCACCCTTGTTTTGATTCATACCACTGTTAGCACCAACACAAAATTTTTGTCTGCTCCAATTCATTCAAGGCCTCTAATTCTTTCAAAGCCACTTAGTTCCTATATTTTATTATTGAGGAGTTTTGTCTCACACTGTCAAAGAAATGTGATTAAACTCTTCAGATTTCTTCTCAAAAACTAACCTCTGTGTTTATAGCAAATTAAAACAGAATGTAATCAACTCAGTTTGCTTTTGACAGATGTTTAAAGCAATTTAATGCTACACAGCTTTATTCTATCTGGTTTCTGCCATGCCAGGATGCATCAGTTATAATTTAGGTTCACAAAATATGATGTGGATTGTTTGGCATTAGACAGTCGTTTTCTATACAATACTATTCCTTTACTTTTAGCATTTATGTTGTTAATTTAATGCTTGCAAAACATGGTGCTCTGGCACGACTGAAAAGTTAAGTCCTCTGTTTATAAACCAGGAAAAGTGCATTAATTTCCTCTGCTGCCTCACTGAAGTGCCTTAACAGTAACATGGCTACAGCTGCAAAACTAAAATATCCTTGAGGATATGCTTAGCTTTAAACAAGTGAGTGGCCCCATTAAATGTCTTGAAATCAATTATACTAATTCTGCTCTAAATTAAGTAGCTGAACTGCTTTACCAAACTGATGCTCTACTGCCCACTCCTGGGCATACGAAAGTAATTCATCCTCAAAATCTGCAGCTTGACTTTCCTCCTGAGCACTTGAAGTTGACTCTGAAGCAAACACTTGTCTAACCAAGAGCTAGAGTCCACTGGGTAATCATGATCTGAATGCAGAAATATTCTGGATTGGATTTGAAACAGTTACCTGAAAGACTCAGTATATTATTCCCCACCGACTTTGAATGCCTTTCCCTTCCTACTATTACCATAAAAAGAATTTCAGTATTCTTGATCTTCCTTAGACTACAAGTAACAGTATAGGAAAAATATGCAATATTTATCCATCTAGCAATCACCCTAGCAAAACTGTTTTTCTTCTCAAGCTGAAATTCTAAAGAATTAACCATATAATGAGACATCCCATAAAGAGGGAACCTCTAAGAAATGCATCTTTGGTTATTATATTAGAAACATTATTAAAATAAAATATAATATCTTAAAAGGAATGTAAGCATGATTAGGGTCCTTAACATGGTATTTAAGTAGCTCATTCCCCCAGGTGAGAATACAGGCTATTTAGAACAGATGCTGTAATGCATGAAATAAATCCTTTTATTCTCAGCACTGGCTTTGAAGACATCTCCTGCCTGTTAAGAATGCCAGGGCTTTGGGCCTAAAGCAGTTCTTTACATTATCCTTCCCTTTGCCTTTTGAAGCTTCAAATGGATCCTGCCAATTGTTTTAGCAGTAATCACCATGGGGTTATAAACTAACAAAGTTACTAAAAATGAAGCATAAATAATAAAACCATGACTATATCAAAGTGAAAATTTGCAGGAGGACTCCAGGTGTCACTGGTAGCAGCCCGTCCCTGTAACGCAGGGGAAAGAGAAATATCATGAATTCAGTGCAGGCATAAACAGTCATAAACACCTTAGTACTACTATTCTGGCTCATACAGCTAGTTACACTTTGTAAATGCTGAGCTTTAGATCTTCGCTGAGGTCTCACTGACTTGGGGACAGTGTGTCTATCCCAAGGATACACCAGTTAATTCTTAGCTTGCCCTCTGTCTTTGCTTGGGACCTAAATACAGTTTTCCAAGACAAATCCGTGGTGGAGACAGGTCCCTCTGAGCAGTGTAGATGCAAATTAGTTGTGAATATGCTCTCATTCCTCATTGTACATGTCCTTGGAGTTCCTTGGTGCCAACTGCTTTCTGTCTTTTCCTCACTTCAAAGGCATCCACGGAACTTTTTTCTTTAGTGCTCAAGGATTTAACAGAGATACTGGCAGTATCTGGGAATTTAATTGTTTCTGATAATATCAGCAGCTAGCATTCACATTTGGGAGAAGCTCTTATCTGATTTGTATGGCACCTGTTTCCCTAAAAAAGCTCTACAGTCCTGCACAGAACTGGCAAGCACCACAAGCATGAATATGCAACAGCAGTATTATTCAAGAATCACAGTTAATGGTAATAACCTTTTTCCCCCCAAATTAATCAGAAAATATGTAAGTCAGCATATTTAAATAATGCATTGAAATCACAGCACAGCATGAATAATATTTAAATTAAATCTGACGACATGAGAAATGCAAAAAAAGAATATTCACAGTAATGGAAATAAGGAATTTTGAAAAATGCATTTTCTGAAGGAGCAAATAATTAAAAGACCTACTTTAATACAATAATTTATAGAATGACCTTATCAGCAAATAAAAATTGTAGTTAGACTAAATGAGGCCTCCATAAAATGAAAAGGAGAATAAATGAAAGCAAGACTGATCTATACCTACTCCTTTGCAGGAAGGCACAGAAACTAAAGCAGGTAGTTTTTTTTCATGGAAGACATCTCATTTCTTGCAGCCAAAATCTCTATGTCACTAAAACTGCTTTAACAACAGGAAGCCTTTTAAAAATGTGTTTATAAACTTAAGCACGTCTCAAACCCAAGACCTGGATAGCAAGGATCTCTAGTTCACATTTCTGAATGCTGGAGCTCACAGGGGGAGAGTAAAAGCAAATGACTCAAAAACATTCTTTTTCCTGAAAACACTCTGCTTTGGGCCAGAGATAAGGCGTGTACTTTGGAGAAAGTATTTGTGGCTTTGTATTTCAGTGCTGATGTGGAAGTATGCTTAGGATACCCAGATAGTGCACTCTTCAAGCCAAATTCTAGACAGCAGGGAAAGTACAGTGGACTGGAGCTTTGGCCAGTTCAGCTCTGACTTTAATATCATTTAATGCCTTTAAAAGTCCAGTTGCCAGTGCTCTCCTGAGAGTTTCTCTCCTCATGTGACATAGCTCATTACACCTTGTATTTAACTGAACCTCATGGCCTTTGCTCAACAGTGTTATACCTTGCTGAATAAAAATAATCCCTCACATTGCTGCCAGATCAAGAGCATCTACTTCTAATTTAGTAGTTTGTAGGTGTTACTCCTCAACACTATCAGAAATGCTCCTCAGTGGTTTAGTGTGCTTCCTGGCTCCCATTTCTCTTCTGGATCTGCACACAGGGAGCTTTCGGAAAGCCCTTTCTTATGTTCGCACTGAAATTCCCCAGCTTCGGCTGCAGTACAAAAGTGTCTGTTTGGCAGCCAGCAGTCATTATGAATACTGACTGATTCCTTCCATTCTGCAGCTCAGGCTTACATAGATCTATGTGACAGCAGGGATGAGGAAGGTGTCACCACAGCTTCATTCTGGCACACGAGAGGGTGGTGGGGAAGTAACAGCATTTTCGTTCCAATATCGGCTGCTCAATTAAACCAATCGCTGATTGTAGACAAAGGCACTCTGAACTCACAGATGGGAACAACGCCATCCTCGCAGATGGGCATGAGCATCCAGCACCAAGGAACATTGCACCACCACTGAATATCTGCCTTGATGCCTGGCCAGAAATGTCAAAAAAACAGGTGCTGATCCTCATCTTCTATGCCCACAATACGAGGGAATGCAGCACCTGCCATTAATTCAACGCCTCTCTGAGTTAATTTCCAGAATTTCCTGGGAAAAATAAGGAGAATTTAATGAGTAGGTTTAAAACAAGCTGAGTGTTTTTGACATGAACTTCTATATTTAGAAATCTTAGAACAAAAAATTGTTTGATGCCTGATCTCAGTGACACCTTGATTTCATGAAAACATTAGAATAATCTTCCAGGAAAATAGGAGTTCTGAAGCCATTGATCTTATTGCCTAAGTAGGATTCTGAATATTTTAAGGGGAACAGAAGCTATGTATCACCAAATACAATCCCACTATTAGATTTAAAGATTTAATATTTTGATAGGAGACACTGAAGATGGAAGGAAAATGTTAGCGTCACAAACAGAAAGGCAAGATTTAATGATATTGTTCTTTAAGTGAATGGTCAAGATACGTACAAAATCATAGATTTGCCTGACAGCATTTATTGTAATCAAGAGGTAGCACAGGTCAGAGTCTGAGGACCCCACATCTCTAATAGAAATGTATTTCCAACTGCATAGGCAGCCCAGTGCTCAATTTTTCACTCGAGTCTCTCTTTATTTCTGCCTACTACATGGACATCTGCCTAATGAAAGCAGAATGGGGCTCACAGTAATACAAGCACTTTGGGAAAGAGATCATAATTTTTGGCTTCTTTCAAGTGAGAAAAGATGGAAGGTAGAAACTAAAAGGTGTTACAGGTATGAGGAAATAAGTTGAAAAATGTAGAAGTGGTGCATAGGGAAAGCTTGAGAGGCTTTGAATAATTTCATTACATTGCACTACACTGGGGATTTCATTGTTTGGAATGAGATGAGCAAGCACTTGCTCAAAATATGGAGTGATTGACCTTCAAGGTCAGCAGAATTGGTGGCAGTGCACAGCATGACTACTTGCCAAACAGTAGAAAGAGAATGAATCGAATGCTATCAATACATTTTTCATCTTCAAACTCATCTTGTGTGCCTCATGGAGGAACAGAAATGATGCCACTGAGGACAAAATAGTACAAAACTAATAACATTTCCTGTCTTGCATTTGCTTCCTCCATCTGCTCACATTTCCTGGGTGACAGGTTCATCTCAGCAAGGTTTAATTGAAAATCCATCCAGACTGCATTAATGTGTGAATGTTGACCTCATCAGCATCAAAAAAATCCTGCTTTTTTTGCCTTACTAAAACTGTGCCTTTTCCTTTTTGCTCAAGAGCAGAGAGAGACGAGGCTGTTTTGAAAGCACCACACACCTAGAGAAGAGCTCTTTACCTCGTCCTCAAGGCTATAGACTCTTACAGAGAGTGAAAGTCTAGCCTGAGAGTGCTTTTCTTACATCATGTTAGTGTGCCATTGTGAAGCAGCAGTGGTGTTTGTTTGGTTCCCCCTTTAGAGAGAGACTGTTCTCCCATTCTTCAAAAGAAAACTTGCTCCATGGAAGAAGGAAACGATACTCATGAAATGTCAAAATTAGTGGGCAAAAAGGAGAAAAGTAGAAGTAGAGAAAATTCTATTTTTTGAGGAAAAAAAAGAGAGCAGGGCAATGGATTTTACTCCACCTCATCTAGACTTCTAAGTTTCACATCATGTCAGTTGCATGTCAGGTTTACCTTCCTCTGCCTAGACAAGAAAGTTGATTCTGCAGAGTAGAAGGAAAAAATGACCGGCTGTGTTAGCTCTTTGTGGACAATGAGTATATCTACCTTTTTCTAATTCAGATGGATAAAATCTCAAATGAGCCTTCATGGGGACTGTATGAACACTGCCACAGTTAAATTTACCCTAAACTGATATTTCTATACTCTGAAGGTTTAAAGAAACACATTGTCTCTCTTACAGACCTTTTTCTTCCTTCTACCTTGTTTATAATCATTGCCCCCGCCCTTGTCTTTGCATTTTGGTGTTGTCTTTCTTTTTCTGGACAAAAACCCATTATGAGATGCTATGAAAGCTCTACCTAATACAAAATTAGTTACTTGTGTTTGAATGAACTCCTTACAGGTTTTTATGCTGGTTTGTATTAGGAATAAACCTATGCTTTATTCATTTCAGAAAGTCTTAGCCATTTAAAAGCTTAGTTCTCTACCAAATTTACAGAGAGCCTGAGGAATTACAATCCACGTTCTCCTAGGCATAAACAAGGTGTGGGATATAAACTCTTTTTCTTGTAAGGAGATACAATTTTTCTGTACTTGTGGAGTTTTTCTTGGAAGGAGATAGAGTCTCAGGCTAGACTCTTTGAACAGAAATTCAACATTTCTTTTCTGTTTGCAAACACTTCTTGCTTGCCCTGTTCTAGTATCAGTGAAAATCCCCTTAAGGCAAACAAACTTCTTGATAAATTTCTTAAGGGTTTGGATTAAATTGTTAATATAGCAAATTCATTTGATTTGGGCACTGGATGAGATGTTGATGGATCTCACAGAAAGCTGAGATGTGGTGACATTTAATAATAATTTTCTGAAAAGTTTTTTTTTCTTGTTTTAGACAAAATGGTCTATTTGTTTTTATCTAAGTACTCTCAATTTTGAAAGCAAGATTTTTTTGCTTTTTTCTGTCAACTATACAAACCAAGAAGCCCTTGATACAAGAAAATTTGTAAGAAACATCATTTGGAACAAATCAGAACCAGTGAACAGGTGAATCAAAAAAAAAAAAAAAGAAAAGGATTGTAAAATAAATTGAATCAACAGTGGTATGCATGCTTTGAAAAATTGTCATTTGAAGAACAGCAAGATATACAGTTACCCAGTTTATGAAGTCTGCTCTCTTTGTGCCATAACCAGTCTTTTTGTTTGTGTTGTGAAAAAAAAAAGTGTTCCTAAGTTAGCTAATGAATCTTTATCACATACTCAATTGTTTTCATTATTTTTTTCATGAAAGTTTATATGATTATTAAACTACAGTGGTTACAATTGTAAAACAGTCATTTTCTGTGAAATGTTTTTTCACAAGAATAGTTCTTTCATTTTATTTCAGGATTTTGACCCTCCCCACCCAAATTCCAACTCTGTCGTCACAATTGCCAAGTGGTAAAAATTAGGAACCATGTCATCTTCCTGCATTGAGAGAGTTGTTTACATCTCTGTGGTTGTTAGTCTTGTTAACCTGCTCAAGCTATGAGTTTAATTCTGGGATAAACCACCCATCTTGGCATTTCCATTAGTCAGTAGAGAGCCATGAACATTTCTCAGGGATACTCATTAAATCTGTCTCACATGTTTATTTTGGGCTCTTTTTTAAAATCAATGCCTTTTTCCTCCCATAATCTGTTAAGCAAGGTTATACGAACTAACTTTGCATGGTATGTTTTCTAGATAATGGAATGTATCTGTGAGTAGTTCAACTGTGAGTACAAACAGATCAGATATTAAAAGATGTTGAGTATGCACAGGCAAATGTCCTAAAAATAAGAAGTTCACACTCAACAGGAATGATAGCTCCAACTTGAACTAGTTTGGCTTCATATATTGCCAAGAAATAGTAAAATAAATAATGTTGTTTTGAAGATTTAATAGAAGAAGCTAACCACGCTGAACCAGAGAAGGAATAGAGAATTTTAGGTCTGGAGACTTTTTCCTTATTTAATTGTACAGAGGTTTTGGCCAGCATCACTTTGAATTCACCAGTGTATATGCTATAAAGGTTTTTATTTAACTCTAAGCATATTTTCATCAAGAAGGTCCTTATCAGGTTTGCATCTGTCCCTCATACTGTTACAATTATACCCCAGGTGCCAGGAAAAGTCACCGATATGGAATTGTTATATATGCATATATGTATATATTAATACATGTATATATGATGTATATATGCATACATGTAATAACATTGAGATGGAATGATTATTCAGAGATAGTTCAGTCTGATAAATCATACATTCAAATAAGAGATTGATTTCTCTTGTAACTTAGTTATGAATTTCTGGCATGGGCTGTTCCATGCCCAGGAATAGTAAGAAGAGCTAGGGAGGATATTTCAACCATGACTCTGTTTTCTGATTTGGGACCTTCTGCAAATCATTTTCAAGACCCTTGAGTCCATGTCATTTTGGTCAGGAAAGATCTGCCTAATCTAGTCTGCCATACTTCTAATGTGCACACTGTCAGAGTGTTTAGTTACCCCACTTAGAGAAATTTACATGGAGGGAAGAGGAAAACCCTCATTAAAACTGTAGGTGGTTGAAAGTTTAGTGAGCAATGTATGCTACAGTGTTTCACAGGTAGATTTCTACACTGTATTTAATCAGATACATTGGGAATCTACTTAATTGTGCATCATCCCAGGGAATCAATCTGGCCTAAGGTAGTGAATGGCATTGACTGCTGAGTAATGAGGATACTTCTGACACATATTTCTGTTTAATAGATATTGTTCAGTAAGGTCTAGCAGCTTAGGTTGTGTTTTAAGTACATGACAAATGAGCACAGTATTCTACAGATTCAATCCCCTAATACAGAGCTAGCCAAATAAAAAAGTAAAAGTAAGTAATTAAGGTAGGATAAAATAATTCGGTCTGTCTGTGTTTATACATTACCCTATCTTATTTTGAGTCATTCACAGCTTTAAATTGCATCCAGGCCTGTAAGAGACCATTGAAACATTATTTATTGCTGGATGGCAGCTATATCTGTCAGCACTCCAAAAATGTACAGTTGACAATGAGTCATAAACAAGAGATTAATTAGTGCGGTAGTTGGAAGTTATGCTGCTGATTCAGTTATTTAGTATCCACTTCACTAAGATAATTTGCATGTGTTCTGCCCTCTTATCATCTGTTAAAAGATTTGATTAGGAAAAGGAGTCTAAGAACATTAGATGCTAAGGGAAGAGAGGGACACATGGAAAGGGCACCTGATGGTGCTTGGCTAAAACAGAACAGAAGACAGCCCTTAGTGTTGGCATGAAAAAGGCTGAGAGAGTCAGCAAGGTTCACAGCATTGGTGCCTTTGGAAAGAACAATAGGCATTAATTATATTTAGAAGTTCAAAGACCAAACATGAAAATACCTAATTGGTTTATGCTCTTGATTTAAATCCTGTTCCTTTATTCTGCATTTTATTGTTTTTTATTCAAGCCACCGGGAATTTTGCCAGTGCTCCCAGTGGGAGAATTAGGTGCACTAGGAATACATTTTCAGATAGTAAAAGAATTTACAACAGTATAAAATACTGCATTCACACTACAGATTAATCAAGCAGCATGTATTGAATGTGACATATATGTGCCAAACTACAGAGCTATAGGAAAAATTATTTAATGAAAAGCCTTATCTTCTTCACCTAGCTACCTCCTCTTGCTCCCACTTTGGCTTTAATAGCCTAAATAAATGTTCAATCCTTCTGTAACATCCTGTGTTCTAGAAGAGGTTGTGCAGCTTCTGGAGGTTAGCCATCTTTTGCAGGGAAAATCTGAAATTCCTGAAGACACAGTCACCTATTTCTTTGTAAGTATGCATGGGAAGTCTACAAAAGTCTGCCCTAGGCTGTTTCTTCTAAATATGTCATTCTATAGGTTCCTATTACTGACTTACAGGCAACTGTGCTCTGAGTTGCTTACCACCATGCTCTATAGAGTTAAATAAAAATAATGGGCACTTTTAGGTTTCTTTCCTATTTCTTTTAGATATGATTTTCTTTTAATTCTCAAACAAATGTAGATATCTCCTTTTGCATGACTGAAGAAAACTGCCTGCTTCAAAACTGCCTGTTTCCCTTACCCAAATGAGCTCGAGAGACAAGATCAGTTTTGTCTACGTTTGGTCAGATGAACCTCACCCTGCAACCCCAAATTTCTAGTGAAGCTACTGATATTAATTCTCATGAAGGTGTAAATTGAACTAAATACTAGAGCAGTCCTTCCATAACATTCAGAGCCACTGAAAGGTGGGTCTGCATGGTCAGGAAAGTCATGGGCCAATTCTGGCGTAATGTCTTGGTAAGTCCCATGAGTAACTGGAAGTCTTGTAAATGGGACCTTTAAGAAAATGTGGGGAAAGGAGTTTGGCTTAGTGTAGTAAAGAGAAGAATGAGGGAAAATACAGAACCATATTGTGTGTATTTCTTGGATCTGCTAAGAGGTAGACCAGCTTGTGTTCATGTCCCCTGGGTATAGGGCAGGAAGTAAAATTAAAATTTCAGTGAGGAAAATTTACATTAGATATTAGAGAAAATTCTAAGAGAAATGAGCCTTAAGTGAAGGAACAATTTGCTGAAGGAGAATACGGAACCTATTAAGTAAAGATTTTTTTTTTAAATTTCTGAGCAATATCCACTGGGCACATTTATAAGTTAGGACATGAAGACCTTCAAGGGTCCTTTCTCCCTTCACTCCCTTATTTTTCTGTAGTTTTTTTCTTTTTCTTTCACTCATCTCTGTCTCTCTTTTTCACTAAATGGGTTGTATTGGAGAAGAGAGACTCACAGCCTTCAACAGTAGCCCCAGTTTTATTTTTATGTCTGGATTCCAAACAAATAAGTTCTTTTTATATCGCCTGAAGTTTCTTAGGTCACTCTGAGCTTTATGACTTTGTAGCTGGCCTCAGAGAAACAAGTTACACATGAAGAAATAATTGCTATGTATTCTACCCTTTGAAAAGAAAATGAAACAGGCAGCTAGAGCAGAGAAACAGACATCATTTACAGAATAATCCCTTTTGTCTGAAACTGTGCTGAACATAGGGGACTGCCTTGGAGGAGCATGTGGAAGAAAGGAATGCCTGCAGAAACCTCCATGGTACCTGTCCAGCTACCTGCTGGCTTAGCCTTCAAAAACATCATGTCTGACAGCCTGCAAAAGATCAAGCTGGGGATTTATTTCTGTCTATAATTTTTTAATCATATTTCCCTTTATGAACAAGAATAATTTCCACAGCCTGGGATTTTTTCATTACTTCTGAAGAGCAATGGCTACTAGCCTATATTTAAATACTATATAGCTAAAATCAGCAATATTAAATTTTCAAAGAAGATTATAAATAAGACGGGAAAAGGGCCTTAGAATCCTTATTTTCCTACACCACATGGAAATAAGAAAGGGATTAAAAATGTGACAGAACAAAAGGAAAAATAATTTAGCACATTATCTCATTACTTTTCAGATCATCAATGAATTTGTGTCATTTGAATAATTCTGGCTTCTGTGGTTACTAATAAAAATCCCTGAAAAAACCCCCCAATCTATTGTGTTTCTAACTGCAATTGCATTAAGCTGATCCTCCTCCTACCCTGTACCTCCCCCCAGCAGTTAAAGACGTATTTGGTTGCCCATTAAATAAATCATGTATTTGGCTTCTTTACAAATAGTAGACAGTCTATACATTTGAATAGTGGGGGGAAACTCATTGTAATGTTCCCATATTCTTTCTGAAGATCACTACCTCTTTTTTTTTTCTTTCTTTTCTACTTTTAAAGAAAAGTCCAGGATTGACAGACTGCAGTCCAGAGCTTAAAACCCTATGTTTTTCAGAGAATTTTCAGAAAGGAAATACAACCTTATTTTAAGGGCAGCAAAAATTGCTCTACATTTTTGATTATAACAACATGTATCAAGAATGTGTCTTTGGCCTATTTATGAATCTGGAGTTTAATTTACAGTCCAGCTAAGACTTTCATAGCACATAAGGAATGCAATTTCAGTCTAAGAGGTGACATGCACACAGTGATACGAGTGTTTGCCCCTAAGTATCCCTTTGATCACACAATGGTCTAAATTACACACAGCAAACTTCCACATTAAATATAATTTGAGCTTCAACAGTCCTACCAGTAAAACACAGGAACAGGTAGATTTTTTGTGCTTAAATCCTTCAATGAATCTAATTCTGAGAATTGAAATCAGTTCCAGTTGCCTATTCCTCCCACAACAATGCCAGTGTTAAAATCCGCCTTTTCCAGAAATGTCTCCAGACACTTTCTATCATGTTTCTTTTTGTATTAAAGCATCTCCTACAATTTTTTTTGTACTGCTATCAACAACCAGAAACATTATTGGTCTGCATGTTAAATGAGATCAAATCACAAATGAAGAGGAGCTGCCAAGGCTCTATTCATTTTAGATCAGAAGTGGTGGTAATGGGTAATCATGACAGCTCAGGGGAGTTTGAAGCTATACTGCTGCCATCTCCTTTGGCACCAGGACCACTGTTAGGGTGGCTACGTTTATTTTTCTGGGTGGGACATACTGATGCTATAGCTCACTGAAGTGTCCAGAATCTTGGAGGTAGCAGATGTTGGTAGTAACTCAATGAATGCTCAGTGGGGGGTGCCTTAAGGACTGAGAACAGAACAGAAATCAGAATACAGGCCATTTCTGCCCCTTTGGTGAGCTCAGCCCTCCTGTCCCTATTGGGAAGAATTGTGATGCCTCTTCAGTTGCTTTCTTTTGGTCTTTGCATTGTGCATTTCTTTTCACAGAGGAATTCAGATGCAACAGGAGAAATGAAGATGTATTTGGATCCTTTCACAACTTTGTGTCACTCTCATGGGAGTTGCAGAGTCCATACCCCACCAAAATGAGAAGAACTGAGATGTGAAGTGTCCATCTACTTCAGTGCTCTAATATCTAGGGCTTCTGTGTACTTAGAAACACATCTCCTTCACCTCAAAATGCTAGAGGCTCTGGGGGTTCCCACAGATATGTTTGCAGATGCCTAGGCGAAACAGAACCGTATGGTTGTAGGCACACCCAGAATTAGGCAGGGTTTGGAGAGGATTTAAGGACAATTTTGAGGACCAAATTTTTGAATGTAACTACGTGCAGATCTGCAAAAAGATAAGATCTATTCAGTTGAAATGTGGAAAGCTTTTGGCAAAAAATCTCTCTCTCAAAGCCAAACACAGAAGTTTATGTTTGTAGGCTAACAGCCTACCACAGTAGCATAAATGTTATTTACCAAGATGCCTGGTTTGGCTTATATGACTTACATGTTCATGGCTGTAGATGCAGCTGGACATCCAATTACCTTGAAAATTCTTGGCCTTTCTTCCCTCTGCACAACTGCAGAAAAAGAAAAAGGAAAATCCCAGGAGCTTCAATTTATTTTAATAGCAAGTTACATTAATTTTCTCTTTCTTCTATATATAGCTTTAAAATATAATTGTCTTTGTTGCCAGCTACTCCTGTAGCAGCATTGTTTGTCTCTTGTAAGTACATTTTAATTGTGTCTTCACTTTGTGTACAATGAAAAATATTTGGGAACTGACATTCAGGATAAAACTACTGCTGCAAGGGCTTTTGAGAAATAAAACTAAAGTTTTCCCAGTTGGCAAAAATATATATTTAATGAAATCTCTAAGTATGTTAAACAATTCATTTTCCACAATATTTTTTGTTTGCTCTTTGCCAAAACCACGGTGGTATGAAATAACTGGCAACACAGAGTTACCACCACTCTGTTATGTTGTAAAGAAATCAAAACCCAGATAAGAATGATTGGCAAATTTCATGCCACATCCTACATGAGTTCAATGGCTACTAGAGTTCATAGGACACAGTTTGGAAAATAGGAAGTCTGAGTGTGAGCACCACGCATAGAGACAACAAATGCCTTTGACTATCCCACTGACAATCTTTTACTGCAAGGCAATGGGCTCCTTGTGCCCCAAATCTCAAAAATTCCCAGAAGGGCAACAAAACATGGCTTCATGAAAACAAACAAATAAAAAAAAAAACCCAACATGAAAAATGTGGGAGAAGTGTTAAAATTTTTCTAAGTGGTACTGTATTGCTTTGTGTCAAATATCCCCTTCTGCAAGAGTTAGGTACAGAATATGAAGTTGATTGCCTCTGTCTACAGGAATTTTTTAAGGAATACAATTAGCAGTGGTCAAAATGCTATTGACTGACTTTTTCATCCTCATTTTTTGAAGGATGGAAGTGATGGACACAGTTGTCAAAAAATGGAGGTGTCATAGGTCTGTTGAGAGACAAGCTATTAAATGAGCTGAAAAAAAGGAGGTATCAACCCAATATTATGCCCAGAAAGGCTATGATTTAAAACAAAAGATAAAATTTTACCCAAATAGTTCTTTTTTTGCAAAGTATTCACTTTGTGATATGATCAATTATAAGAAGTAAGGAAAGAGCTCCTGTTTCAAGGAAAAACACTGCCTAGCTCCATGCAAGGTTTCACTCTCCAATTGTTTCCTGTGAAGCATAGTCTTATAATTTTTAAGAGTGAGTTCTTCTGTTCTTTTGAAACATGAACAAAGTTCCATTTTAGCAAAAGGAAATAACTTTGGAATAAGACCAAGTGCTGACAATTTCAGGCTAAAAAGAAATAATTTGAATAAAAAAACTACATGGTTGTAGAAGCAGAGTAACCAATTCACCATAATATGCATTAATGGAAATTATAATTAGTGAAAATTAGACTTGAGAAAAATAAGCAAGAAAAATCTATTTAAATCAGATGCAGCAAGGGGATGAAAAAAATCAATAACTTTTTTTTTAAAAAAATGTAAACTTGGGCTTGAATAGCCAGATATGCCACCTTCAGTGGCCTTCAAATGATGTTTTATTAAGAGGTAATGCCTGGATATATCTTCCCATCTCCAAAAAATAAATGAATTATCATTGTATTTCACAAATAAGGAAGTATCTGAAATGCTGCCAATAGTTCTTCAAGCAGCATCTCACAAAAAGATAGGAAATATCACTGACATAAAATCAAAGAAGAAAGTGAATGCATAGGAATTATTTCTACAGACAAAAGTACAAGATAAATATCCTGATGCAGACTAGAGCCATATTTTAGAAACCACTGGACTGAAACATGACAGAGAAAAAAGATGTCCCTGGCAAGTGCAAAACAGCCAAATTAAAACTAGCACAGAGGGCAGAACTGATAGCACTATAGAACTTAAAACTGGAATTCTGATTCTAGAATAGTGGTGCACTCCAGAAGTGTTGATATGTTTTGGTATCCTTGTTGGGTACTTCCTCCCAGGAAACAAGGGAAATTTCAACTGCTTTTTGTTTTTCATGCAAGCAATACTTAACACTGTCTTTTTATCTTTTTCCTTCTTTCCTTTTTTCTGGTTTTGTTTGTTTATTTGTTTGGGTTTTTTGTTTTGTTTTGTTTTTTTTTCAAATGGTTATGACCTAATAACCGATAGGGAAGTGAAATGTCAATGTATATGTTAAGATGAGAAAAGGTAAGGCTCTGAGAGACACATCCATTCATCTCTAGGCTGCTAGAAGCTGACCACGATGACAATGATGATATCACATGAAACATGCTCTTTTGTTCAAAATGAGCACCATACTTAATTGATTCACAGTGAAATTGCTCTGAGATGAATCAAAATACCAGCTGCCCCATTTATTGAGCTGTGAAATATTTCTATTCGCTGTGCAGCTGTGTGAACCTGAACTAATCTAAAGGGCAGATCATCTAGAAGAGAGCTCAAAATAGTTTTATTGCAGGCAGTTTGCCTAAGTATTAAATATACCCTGCTCACACAGGATTCAGAGCAAGGACTTTTACTGAAGGAAAATCAATGCTACATACTAGATAATGCACAGATTGCTGCATGTTTATCATAGATGTATGGAGATTACAGAGAACTATTAAGCACATCCAATTTTGACAAGGGCAAAGAGATCCCATGGTCAAATACCCTGCCATGGTGCTCTCTACCTTACATGTGGTTGTGTTGTGCAAAACCAGAGAGGACTGGGTGATGGCGTAAGTGTTCCTGATAAAAGCATGTATCTCCAGTGAATGTTATCTCTGTGAGAGGTCAGAAGGGAATAGAATAGCCTACTGGGGGTTTTTTTGACAGATGGCAAATGATAAAGCACCATTAAAATCGGCCAACCAGCCTAAAGTTTTCATTTCAGTGCCAGTACATATGTATGTTGCTTGGGGAATTATGCTCTAATTAACCTAAAGCATGTGGAGTTGCTCTTTCACACATAATGGGAGGATTAAATGAGTGCAGCAGATTTCATGGTCATTATAAAAATACCCCTAGCAATACGAATTCTAGAAAAATACAGAAATACTCTAAAAGAAAAGCTGAAACCTCTCCTCTTTGTAACAGCTTATTCATGCCATATTTTGAAATTTTTGGCAAAAACAATGACGCCCAGGCAGCATGTGATTCAGCAAATTCTGAAACCACTTTTCTGTGGTGAATAGTTGAACTCAGTTACAAACTGAGTCATGTGGCTTGACAGAAAGGAAAAACCAATGGGAAAGAAATTAATTTAGTTACATCTTCAAAGTGCATGGCTATAACACACAATACGAAAAAAAGGGATGAATTTCAGAAATGCTGAAAATACTTTCAGGAGAGCCCAACTTGTGCTATTTTGGGAGCTTCCAGTAATTTAAATAAAAAAATCTCTCAGTTTGTCTACTACTTTATGTGCGAAGTAGTAGTTTTGAAGATTGCATTCCAACATATCCAGTTTTTAGGGACTATTCTAATAATTTATGGGTAGAAAACTCTAGAATTTGGCATGTACAAAGTCAAGTGGAAAAGGATGTGTGTACATTCTTTGCCATCTCTTTAGCACAACCCCTGGATAAAGCACTTCTGTAACAGACTCTCCAACCTTTAACAGTTTCACACTTGATAAGGCCATCAGAAATACGAAATACTTCCTGGCACTCAAGAGAACAGAATAGATTCATAACACATTTTGCAAACAAATGTTAATGTTATGGAATACAAAGAGGATATGAGCTGATGAAAGAAAAACCTTGAGTTTTTCAGAGGGGGGAGTTGCCCTCCTTTGGATGGAGATGTGGGATGAATGTGGGATAGGAGGAACAGGGACAGAGCAATACACCTGTTCTGAGAAGAGAATAAGGAATGCCGTTATTTGGGAAGAAAGAGTTTGGGCAAGATGACCCAGCAAATAAAACATTTGGTATGAGTTCGCAAACCAGCTGAGTTGACAAAATGGTCTGTTCTGGTCTTAATGTAACAAAAACAGTGACAGAGCCCATGACAGATGCCTCTACCACTCAGCAGGAGGCATTGGGGGCCTGATGAGGATTTTAATCCAGAGAAAAATAAAGATATAAGGGAAGACAGGATGAAATAGCACAAAGAGTTACTCATAAGAGGGTCCTTGACACAGAGAACAGTTTTTGTGAAATAAGCACTAGCCCTTCCAGGAGGAAAATGTAGAGGGACAGGAAGATGGCAGATAGGACACAGTGACAAAATGAAAGGAGGCATGGTATTAGTTCACAATAAACTAGCTTAACTGACAATAGCTGTTGGAATGTGCTTCCTTGCTCCTGCAGCTTCCCTGTGCTTTTTAAATACCTCTTTTCACTGCTGGCTAAAAGTGGTAATGCTTTCAGTTGTGCAAACAGAGGGAATTGTGAAAAACCTGATTATTTGCTGTCTGTGTGGATCTTGGTAAAGCTTTTCTGCAGCTTGGCTTAATGTAGAAATGTTTTCATGGCTAATGTATAGTTAGAAACTGCTGCTAATTCTACAAGTCCTGCAAGGAATGGAAGGCCCTGGTGCACTTATTTAAAGATATTATTTGAGAACTGCATCTCTAAAAGAAGGATCAGTGTGATCCACAATTTTGCCAAGAATGGGCAAGCAGGAAAAACGAAGGCATGAATACATATAAATATGCATACATACAGTGTTTCTTAGCTGACATATTTCTCAGGGCGATAAAGAAAACAACAAAAATTAAAAGCACTTATACAAAAATGTTTGCAAATGGAAGTGTGATTGAGAAATAACCATGTGAAATTTGAGGAACAATTCAGAAACTGATTATGTAATATTAATTTATGGAAAAAAGATTTCTCATTATTGAATTAAGGTGGCTAGAATTTATTTTCACCTCTGAAAATAATGATTAGATTCAAATACTTCTAAAGGTGAAGTTAAGTCTGCTGTGGCAATAAGTCCAACAGTATGGATAGGTCCATATTCATAAGATCAAATACATTTATATTCTGAACATTCACTTTCAGCATTATTTAAAAATAATTTAACAGTCCACACTCCAAGCTAGCCCAGGAGTTGTTCGGGAGAATGCCGACTGTCCCAGGTCTAAACCACACTGATTGGTACTGTATGTAAGGTAATTCAGTGAATGGGTAAACATCCAATTTACCTCTGGATATAGCACCTTCATCTTTAGTGACAATCCAGAGAATCTTCTTTCACATGCTCGGACAAAAAAAGCGTAAATAAGAGATAGTCCACAGTGCAACTGTTCTCAGTGCCTTTTAACTATGTAGTCCTCATTGCAGTGTTAAATTGGGAAACATCTGTGCTCATGTTCTCATGCTTTGAGAGAGTGTAACTGTACAACCATATGCTTTCCTGGGTCTAGGCATTCATCTGCTGATAACTTCATGGAATTGTATTAGTAAACAACATGCAACCACAGTAGCATTTGAACAGAGAAAAAACCCCAAACCCTGCTAAATGTATTGAAGTTTTCCCATTAAAATATCATGGGGAAATTTTAGAATTTAAGATGTGGTATTTTGAATATTTTAAATTTTATTTTTTCCATCTTTTAGAAATAGTGAAACAAAGGTAATTGAAATAATAAATTCCATTTGCAATACAGGTTTTCCTAAAAAATAACTAAGGAAGGATGGAAAAAACAAATGTAACAGACAACCATGATTTGCTTGTCCCCAGAGTGCTTATTTCCTAGTCCGTTTTCTGAGTATACATAAAAGGAATAAAGAGAAACAGGGACAGAGCAGACATAAACTAATTGCATGAGGGAATATGAGTGAAATAAAGTAGGGTTTTTTTCTGGCTAGTTTGGTAAATGGCATGAAACACTTGGGGTTTGGAACTCTACAAAAGTCAAAAATGTTACAAAAAGCCAGATGATGAATGGCAAACCCTCAGTGAATGAACATGATTTCATAAAATGAGAACGTGCAAACTGCATCCAAGAACTGGGCAAATCCTCTCTGTTAACCCATAGTCCAAATAAAAGATCAATGTCTGTGGCACAGCAGTGGCTCATTGCAGGCAGAAATGTCTCTCTTGTAATAATCACCATGAAACTGCTCCTTCATCAGTACAGCAAACTCCTGAGGATAAGATTATTTAAGGCAAAAGCTCCCAGCCCCACCTGGGAGATCGTTAACTTCACATCATTTAAATCCTGCAGGAACACAGAAATTCAACCAGTTTTTAAATTTGAATTTCCAGGTTCAAAGCCAACCATGACAGGGCTGGTAGGATGTGAAATGGGAGGGTGGGAGAGAACGTCTTCATCTGTGGGCTGTGCATGAGGTGTAGAGTTTGATACCTTGGTTTGTGTAACTTGGGCACTTGGGGGAGGGATGTGGATTCCTGATAACAGTTTGGAGGAGGTAAGCTGTGTGGTAACAGGAGGGACAAAAGGATGTTTCTGTCCTGATTCTGTGTTTACAGCTGAGATAAATGTAGCTGGGAAAAGCAGGATGATGTGTGGGTGTGAAAGGTGGTGGACCTTGACAGTAAAAATTCTTAGTGTCATCTTGTCCTGTCAACAAGAGCCTTTTCTGGTAAGGAGAAACAGCATAAGGGATGTGTTCATGCACACCAGAAAAGGCTTTTAAACACTTTCCTTCTCTTTAAAAGCTTGTGCATTCTTCAGCCATTTTGCACTATCAGGGTTTTTTCAAGAGTTGTTTGAAATGTGCAGCAATTCCATGTTCCTTACATACAAAGGCTTCTAATTTGCTACAGCATGGGGCCTGGTGTTCATTTAAGAATTATGCATGCAAAACTAAGGAAGGGAAAAGAAAGGTAACTTTGGCTTCAGGTCTGTCTGTTTTTTTGAAGCCTGAAGATTGCTTTAATATGAACAGCTATTTTATGTTTATAAATAGAAGCACGCAAAATATGTTTTAAAAGGAAAATCATAATTGACCTACTATTCAGAGCTTTTGATCTTTTAATTAATTGATCCCCTAGTTATTGAGAACTGTAGCAGAACAAATAAAAAAAAGTTGGTTTGAGTATTTTTTGATAAAGGTTTTAGTACACAGCACTATGTGCATGCAGGAAAGCACTTTACAGGATTATACAATGTATTGCTTTTTAAATACAACACAGCTCTAAAGATTAATGTTTTCTGAATAACCAAGTACATATTTTGGAACTGTCATTCTGTTGTGCCATTAATCTGTGGATTAAAGTCCCTATCAGTGTACACAATAAAGTACAATGACATCAAAAGGATATCTCATAAAAACTGGGTTACAGATGAAAGGAAAGCCTGAGATATAAACTTTGGTTTATGATTCCAGCTCACATTACATATTAAACACAGTAGTTAAGAGCTATTATTTTCAAATACATTTAGAGACCCAGTTAAATGTATTCCATAGGCTTTAATTTTATCTATTCTTTCTTTAGGCAAGTATATATCCTTCTATACATGAAATTAGTTTTATTTCCATAAAATAACATTAATCCTTCTTAACCTCCCATGAGATTATCCCTCGACAACTTTCTGTGAGATTATCCTCCCTTTCTCTTTAGCAAATACATAAATCAGGGTCATTTACAGGATGAGAGATCAACAGCACAAGGAGACATGATGATGGCCATTGCATGTGGTAGTAATTCCCAATGTTCACAGCTTTGCAACAGGGGAAAGCACACTCAGAGAAGAGCATGAGAATTCTGAGGAAATCACTACAAGTTTTAGCAATTCCTTAAAAAACATTGTGAAGAACTCAGTTGCCAGAAGAGTTTCTTTCTTGCAAGAAATGGATTGGGTATCACGCTAAGTTAAAACCTACTCCAGACACAAGTTATAAGGGATTAATTTTTTTTAAACTATCATTGTTTTTTGAGTGCCATCTTATTCAAGGAGTTTTGCCCATTATGAAAAACCACTAAAGGCATTGAAACCTGGCACAAATTAGGATGTGCTCTTTTTTTTTTTTTTTAATGGTTTGCATCAACAAACTGGTTTTTGTTATTGTAAATATGCTGGCATTTTCATGTTAACCAGAAAATCCATTTTATTTCTAGTCTGGTCTTTGTTTCATAATGAACCAAATTAATAAGTATCTACATAAACACCTTTAAGTGAGAGGTGCTACTACGACTCACTCCACCATTGCAGAAAGAATATTTCTCTGAGCTGGTTATGAAAATTCAAAATTACTAGAAAGATACTATCCAAGAGAACTCATAGTTTCTGCAGTGGATGCTACAAGTTGAACTGCGTATTTGCAGCAGATCCAAAACTAATCAAGAAGTTGAAAGCTACATTTTTTCCCACTTTCAATGAACTTAAACAAGAAGCTTCAGGCCTGCCTAGCTGATTGCCTCAGCCCAGCTGTGCAGCCCTCAAACCCTCTTGCTGCGTCTCCTGCTCACCTTTACCAGCTGTCTGCCAGTCTCTGGAGTGATGACAGAACCCACTTCACATGCAATAGATCTGGATTCAAAACCCTTTCCTGCTGAGCAGGGAGGTCACAATACATATCCCCTTCATGAATAGATGCCTACTGACTAAATACTAGCAGAAAAATGGGGAAGACTTCCTTCATTTAAAAAAACTCCAAAAAACCAAACCAAAACCAGCCAGCCAACCAACAAAAAACAAAACAAAACAAAACAAAAAAAAACCCCAAAACACAAAAAAACCCAAAACAAAACAAAACAAAACAAACAAAAACAAAAAAAAAACCCACAAACCCAAACCCCAAACAAAACCAGAAAGTAAGCTGCAGCTGTCACCATATTTTTGCAGGAGCTATTAGCTATTTCTGCCACCACATGTCACATGTTTCTGCTACTCCAGCCATGCCAGGCCCCAGCTGATGCTGTATTAGCTATATATGAGTTGCTTGATGCTTATGCCACATACAGTGACCTGTGGCCCTTGACCAGTGTTGCTCTCCCACCCTGCTGGAACCAACTCTCCCCAGAGGTTCTTGGCAGTATCCACACTGTAAGGAGCTGTCTCATACTGCCCTGGTCTTTTCTGCTGGAAAGCACGTGAGGTATAACTTTGCATTTGACCCTGAAAAACCGGCATGTCACTGTACCAATCTAGAGATGGCTTCTTGTGTTAGCAAAATATTGCTCTCCGATTTGGTCCTTTCATTTTGAAACCAGAACATTACACATGAAGCTTTGGAAATTCATTGTTTTCCCATTGCGCTTAGGACTTACCGTTCCCAGTAACTCAGCAACCAGAGCAAATAAACGCCTTCAGTTTTTCATTTTCAGTCATTATTCTGACAAACCTGGAATAAGACTTCATCACAAATGACCTTTCTATCAGTTATTTTTAACTAGTAAGTGATAAATATTTTTCAAGAAATTTTAGTTCGTATTTCCCAATGGTCCTTCAGTTTCACTCTTTCTGTGAATGGAAAACCAGTAAATCAATGACATGTTTTCCCTAGATAGTAATAACTGCCACCCTTATAAAGCATCACAAAATTGTCCTGCGAGGGACAGGTAAAAACATGAAAACATAGTATTCAAATGGGAAATTGCAGCTGTCCATCACCAACACTAAACAGGCCTGTGCTATCTAAATTTCTTTCAGTGATTCTTATTATGAGACTGATTTTTTGGGTGCAAAAGACTTGAAAATGCTTTTTTTCCCCTATTAACATGCCAACAGGTTGCATGTGGATATCTTGCTACCTAGTTGTTATGCAATCTGTGTTGCCTTTCTTTAGAATTTATGCAAGATCAAAAAGTTTTCTGGTAGAGATTTATGCTGCTGTCTTTTCCACCGACCTCTTCCCATCTCATTTTTCATGAAGATAGCTTACAGTGGCCAAAGGGCCCTTTTGCCAACATAGTTTAAAGTGTTGTCTTTGAGAGGCACTGAAATGATACACTAAGAACAGTATTTTCTTTTTGTCCATGTATAATGCAGCTATATTCAAGTCTTCAGAATAAAAGTGTTGAAAAATTTCTCCTTTTTCCCCCATGGATCACAAGAGAAAAGGGAGCCATAAGTGCAGGCAGACCGTATATTTCTTTAAGATTACATATCTCATTTATTTCAAGATTATTGTTCTTTATTCTTCTTTGTTGTTTTTTTAAGATTTTTGACCCAATGGCTTTTAGTACCATGCTGATATTCTGGAAACTGCTTTGCCCTTACATTTTTTTTTATTTGAGTTATAGTTTCACAGTCAGGCACCTACTGAATTTCAGGGACACTTACAGTGTCCCTAGAACACTGGAAGCACTTAGAGAGCAAAAGTTAAGTGCAATAAAAATTGCTCACAAAAACAAGAAAGCAAAAAAGTCTGGTGTAGAACATAACAGTCAGTAATAATAGTTACGAATTAAGAGCTTGGTAGTATGATGACAGCTTTAGAAGCCAGCCAATGAAGTTCAGAACAATCTACCTTAGAGCTGATACTAAGCCATAAGAATAGAATTCTGTTACTTTTATGATTTTAGACTAAATCCACAAAGAAGTTCTAGTATAAAAATTAAGTTCATGTGTAAATTATTTGTATTGACTTTCTGTACATAAAAGAGGGAGCAGTGGGATTATGTAGCATGCTATTCATGTGACCCTTTTTGCTAGCTACTTTAACACAAGATTAATTGGACATGAATAAAGTCCTTCTCCTTCCTCAGCTGTAACTGTGGAGTTGCTTGAAACTGTAGCTTATACCTAAGTGTCTCTTGGGACTTTCAGACTAGGTCTTTGAAATCAGCACTGAGAGCTAGCTTCTGATCTCACTAGTGCTTGTGTGATTTAAAGATTTCTTTAAAACTTCAATGGGTTTATCGAGAAATATATAAACAAGGGCAGAATCTGGAATATGTCACTCTTTACCCCAAAATAGCTTAATGTATACACCTCTATCAGTAAATGAACAGGAGCAGGGTAGATTGGAGTCCTTGCACACACTCATCTATATTGATAAGTTTTCAGCAAATTCAGATTAGTTGTCAGCTGGAGAAAGTTCTGCAAATGATAGGGCAAGGCCAGAAGTTATCCCAATAAATGTGCAGAGGAAGCACCTTTCCAGGTGGAGAGAAAGTTTATATGGTGGTTGTGCTCAGAGTCAGAAATCTGCCCTTGTTTAGTAGCAGATTTCTGCTACTGAACAAGGGCAGATTGATGGAAAGTCCAGGACTCAAACTCTTGACAGGAAAAATTTGGTTGTGCTGCTTTATAGAGCTCCAGGTAAATGGCAGCATCTGGCAACTAACAGTAGTGGTTGTGGTCTCACCTAAATTCCTTATTCAGTTTCCAGTTAATACTGCAAACAGGTCACTGAAAATACTTCTGTCTTCCCAGGTGTTTGTAGTAATTAATACTGAACTCATTTAGATCATTATGTTGTGGAGTACTATTAAGAGGTTTATTGAAATTACTGTAACTAAAATGTATTTCCTCAAGCATGTTTGAAAATAAGATTTATCCACTGGATGTATCGTTCCCTTTGGCTTTGTAGAGAATAGCCAGCTATATATTTAGTTCATTCTCATGAGGAATTGCTTAACCAATTCCTACACATTTGGTGCATTCTTAATATCCGCCCTAGTTTCTTTTCCTGCTTTGAGTGGAAGCTACAAAGTGGTGTAGATATACATTAGGTTGCAATGAATTGCTGTTTGCACACTGACAGAATTTGAAGCTCTGACAATCACGCATTAAAATATTTTTCCATAGCAGTCTACAAATTTTTTAAAAATTCTTCCTGCAGAGATATTTTATACTCATGACGACATCATCCAAGGAAAAACTGTGGAGGACGCCTTTTAGTTTAGATAGGTGGAAAACTAAAACTTTGCTAAGCATATTCTTCCAGATAAATCTGAAGATTTCCTTTAAAAAGATATAATCAGTCACACAATCTTATAACTGACTTTGATGGCACAATTTTAACTGGGTTAGTGTCCCTGTATGCTGCCCCCTCTTCTCTCAATGTCAATAATCTCTTCTTACAGTGGTCCTCCCTCATTGCTCAGCAGTAGAGTTTCAGGGACTTGTACATGAATTTTTGAGTGGAAGAAAAAATAAGGTCTTACCGAGAAGAAACTTTAAACCTGGCTTGTTTTGTTAGTACACACACACACACACACACACACACACACACACACACACACTCACACACACCACCACAGAACAGCCATAAAACGTGCACCAAAACCAATGGGAGTCTCCTTCCCAGGAATAATGTCATTACAAAAACTCCTGATATGCAAAGAATCTCTTACTTTTGAGCATTTATTCAAATTTTAAAGAAGGGAGGAAACTGCCCTCCCTCTTGCAAAGCACGTTTCCAAAGCCTGCAGTCTAAGGCAGAGTGCAAATTAACGTAAGAATCATGGGACAATGCCTTCTCCCTGAAGCTCTGAGGTATTATTTGCAGGCTATGTGTAATAATGCCACCTACTGTCACCTGATAAACATAATTTGTTTAGCTGCAAACCAATGTGGTGATTATCTTTTTACAAAGTCCTCATATTTGTAGATTCATGACCTTAATTTTGAGAAGAAAGGGAATTTTTCAGGCCATATTGAAATAAACGCTGTTTGTTAACTTGTGTTTCAAGACAAGTCCTGATTAAACTGTCACACACGTACTCATAATGCATAAATTCATGTTCTTATTCTACTGAAGTTAAAACAGATTCCTCATCAAAAATAAATACAGTATCAAATCTCAACAATCTGACTAGAGTTTTGGAAACATATTAGGATTCAGAGGTTAACTTTATAGACTAAGAAAAGCGAAACATGATTTTCCCACAGGTCAGTATGTCAGTATTTTCAGCAGTACTTAAATCACACATGGAATAAAGGGATCTAGCTAGAAGAAACATGTAAGAAGTTACCAGCAAAGTAATAATCTTTAGGTTTATAAGATTGTAAGCATGTATATAAATCCTCCTTTATTATTTACTGATTAAAGAGAACTATGAGTTCATATTTAATAATTTATAATATTTATTACTCTGGTTTACATTCCCTTCATTCTGAATCTATAAGTAAGAGGACTTTTAAAAATTAATTTTGGACATTTATGATCAAATTTTTAACCTTGATACATAAAATTCTAGTGTATATTCATATTCATATTCTGAATATGTTCATATTCAGAAAAGTAAAAGACTTAAATGTATGCTTGGATTTTTTGCAGTAACACTGTATGTGGTTTCA
This sequence comes from Cettia cetti, assembly GCA_013401135.1. Lineage (NCBI taxonomy): Eukaryota > Metazoa > Chordata > Aves > Passeriformes > Sylviidae > Cettia > Cettia cetti. The sequence goes on along the minus strand of VZUI01042456.1, from coordinate 10,800 downwards.
TAATTTACAATCATTTCAACAGTCATGGTTGGAATAATGCATTACATTTCCACCATCATTCTAATTGTAGCTGCAAATGTTCTGAAGCACAAATAATGTGTACCCATCCTGAAAATATGTATTTTACAAATCAGACCTGACTGAAAGAAAACAAAAATGAATTTCTATTTAGAATTGTAATTTTACTAAAACCAGATAATATACTAGTCTCCTTTTATTCAGTAAGTGAATATGAATAATATACATTCCCAGGACTCCAAATAATTGGGTTCACTTCCAACTTTTACAGCAGAGCAAGATTGTAAAAGTATCTTTCTGAGACACACTGACCCACTATCCTGAGCTGAAGTGGACTCTATTTGATGCTGTTTATTTAGCATAGATTTTGATTGAAACACATAGCAGGACACAGATTTTCAGTATCCTAGCTGGCTGACTAAGTGCTGGTCACCAGGGTTTTTTTTTTTTAACCTATCCCATTGTGTTTAAAATAACCCAACAGTTCCTGACAGGATGAGCAAAATATGATTTTGGTAACAAGTCTGGAGGTAGTAATGGTGCTTCAGTTTCCCAGTTTGATTTATGCATTTGTATACAAAAGGAAGAAGCAAGATCATCAGAAAAGGAAGACTGAAACAAAAAATAGTAAGAACTTGTCAAATACCCAAAGAATTTCCCTTCCCTGTCAAAAATTCTCAAAAATCAACTTGTAACATAAAACATATAATGGCTATGTTCCTTGATGATCCTTGTAGGCTTATGTTTGCTTTTCTAAGCCACAAGGCATTTGAATTTTCCAGTGCTTGTAAAATGAAGTTTCACTGATAAAGCAGTAAAAGCCAGTAACTACTTTGCCAAATCAGATCCATTATGAGGTTTGTTTTATATTAATTTTGTTTCATAGGTGTCCTGGTGGTATGAAGCAATTTTACACACATCATGGAATTTTACTTTGGTTACTAAAGAGATTACAGACAGCTGTATCTAAAGCTATACCTAGCTATTTTTGCTCTGAGAGGGTAAACTGGCATGGCTTTGACTAACATTACACGATCTGTCATATTTTTTCTAAAATACGTGTAATTTAGCTCCTGACATGTTTTTTGTGCTTCCTCCTTCTGAATTGAAAAGTAATATATCCACTAAATAATTCATAGTAACAGACACTTATCATGTAGCTAGCTTATTCAGCATGAAGATCTTGAAGGGTATTTCACTAAAAGGCAACACACTCAAGAATGGAATTTCAACCTGTTTAATTAACTGTAGCATTGCTAGTTCCAAAAGAAATCACAGAAGGATCCAGAGGCTGACTTGGCATACTCACAAGTTTTATCTTTATCAATCTTGAAGACACAGCAAGAGCGAGGGCCTCCAGGCTGTGCTCCACTGGAATTTCTGAACCCATCCCTCTGAGATGCTGATAAGAATGCTTCAGAAGCTTGCTTGCTAGTACTATCTATGAGGCACCCTTTCAGTTAAAGCCTTTTCTTAAAAAGAAATTCTGGGATTTATTTTTGTTTTGATTTAGAGGGCTACCTGTTTGGGTTTTTTAATATATATATAATTTTTTTTAAATAGTGTCTACATACCAATAAAAACCCAACACTTTTTAATCTGAATACCAGCTTTATAAAATATCTAATCAATCTTGCTAATCATAATCTACTAAAGCTGATTACCATATTTTATCACTATTATTTTTAAACCAATGTCCAAATATCAGAGACCACAAAGTGTACACAGAGTGAAAAATAAGTATTATACCATTTCCTAAAAATATTCTGGATCTAAAAGAACTCTGGTTCTCCTTGGAGAATTATAAAGTTGCAGTTGACAGCAAATTCTATTTTTTCCAAACTGACTTACCCACCTCTGGGATACAATATGAAATAGTTGGAAAATGAGAAAGAAAAAAATGTCAGTATGAAATAAATATAACAGACTAATTAATCGTTGAATTAACTACTGCCAAGTTGTATGTTAAATTAATTCCTGCTTGCTGGTTTTAAGACAAGATTAAAAATGCTTACGAGTGTTACAGACCAGTACTTCCACATGTAATTGAACTCAGTAATTCAATTGGCAACAGAGAGAAACAGTTTCCTCTTCAGAGATTTTTAAATGATGCACTCTCTTTTCATTTCCCACAAAACAACTGGAGAGCATCATGCTCCTAACTCACTTGCTTATGAGTATTTAATTCTCTTTGGATTTCAGCGCTCTGTTTGCAAATTACTAAGGCAAAACTATACAGCCATAAATGACCTAAGAGCTACTCAGACAGGTAGCACGATGTTTCTGGAAGAGGGAAGATGAGTGTTTCAAAGAGACTGTCTAGAAAATGGATATGCATATGCATACACATGAACTTTTCTGAGAACTACTCAGTCTCATAGCTCCATCTCATTTTATTACAGTACAGTATATGATCAACTACTGCTAATGATAAACAGATATTTGCAGCCATGGACAGTGTTCAAATCTAGGTGACAAAAATTCCCCAACAAATTTCAAAGCCATAAGAAGCTTTGACTTTTGACTGTCTTGTACTTTCTGAAAAAGCAAAATATGTTTCAAAATATTTTACCATTTTTTTCCCCACTAAGTAACAGAAGGGCACGATAAACCACCTTGAGTTGAACTTGAAAACGAACATGAAAAGCACTGCATATATTTACATTTCTTCTTTTTATTCTTTAGCCCTCTTTTGCATCATTCTTGTTATTTGGACAATCCTTGGTGTAAATTTATCAGTGAAAGCATATTTCTGCAAGAGACTAAAAAGTCCTAATTCAGGGGGAAAATGTAGTGTAAATTCTGTTTAAGGATTTCGGTCCTCAAAGTTCAGGCTGGATAAATAGAAAACTGGAAATCTCCATGTTTTAAGAGAGACATAAGAGAGTTTAAAGAGGGTAATGGTAAGGAGTTAACAGTTAGAACAAATGCTATTGAAACAGTTATTAAACTGTTATTGAACTATTTAAAACTATGTTAAAAACTATTATTTAATAACAGTTATTAAAACAGACTGAATGCCTTGTGAGGACAGGCTCAAAGGACTTCAGAAGGGAGAAGCCTACGGAAGTGTGACTGAAGTGTTTGAAAAGTCATGAAAAGTTAATCTGAGTGCATAACCTTATTTGCTAAATCTTGTAACACAGGAAGTAAGGGTTGATTACTGAAAGCAGATAAATTGGCTCAACATAGAGGTAGATGCAAAATGTTTACAGAGTAAAATGGTGGCATTAAATTTGTTTTCATAGAAGATATCCAGACAGATAATAACAGCAGATTTAAAAAGGGATTAGGCAAATTCATGAGAATTACTTACATAGACAGATACACAAGGGATAGGTGGGGTTATACCTTGTACCACCCTTAATCCAACAGCTGGAGATGCTGGCAGGGTATAAAGAGTGATACTACAGACAACAGATGGGCCCTTGTCCCTCCTTTGGACAACACATGCCACTGGCACTTCCAAAAGTGAGATGGGGAGAAAACACACAATGAGTTTTCATGAGTCAATAATATATTTTTGAAGGGAAGAAGGCCACATGGAAATTAGTGGATTAAGTTGGTTTCATTGAGTGGTTTTTGGGGTTTTTTTTTAAGAAGACAGTAGGCTATGAGCTGAATTCAAAGTCTTCATGGAATAACTATAGAACTTCAGACAACTGAAATTAATTTTATGGAAAACCTTAAATGTTCTGTTAAATAACATGTCAGAATTCTTTCTCACAGTTTAACATTATTGACAAATATTTTTAATGTTCTTGCTCAAGAAAGTCATAAATATGTAGCTCATTTTTCATATTTTTTCTAAGCCTTTAATGACTGCAGAAATTACAAGCTAGTGTTATTATTACTATTATCCAGTATCAAATAGGAACACCAGAAAACACTCCACACAGCTTAATCTCAGTCAGCAGTCTTCAGTCAAATTATCTTAAATGGAAGTTGTCTGTGCTCTCTTGTTCCAAACACAAAGAAAAAAACACCAGAGAGTATTAGTTGATCAGTAGGTGGCATAAATTATTCCTGACTCCCCACTGCAATCACAGGGCTTTATACAGAACACATTAAAACCAACAAAAGCTTTTATATCAACCACAATGGAAGAAGGATTGGGGTGGTATTTTGTAATAGGGGGCCTTATGTGTAGAGTCACAATGATTTATAAATCCTTGCTGCTGAACAAAATGAACACAAAATGTCATCCCACAGCACTAAATGGTTTTCCAGCAGTTGGCCAATGACTTTCGTTATGGAAAAAAGGCCTGAACAAAAAAAAGTTCCACACCTGCTGCAGCTTTAATATCAAGCCTTGTCCAATGATGCCATTTGAAGTATTTCAACTATTTTGGTTTCCACTCTCATTTACCACCATAAAATGATGATGGGTGATTGCTAAGAACACACAGACAGCTGCATTCTCTCCCTCCTATTATCTACCACTAGTTAAAGAAGGCAAAATAATACAGGAGCATCCATCCATGGGGATCCATGGGGAGAAAGCTGCCATCCTTTGCCAATTAGATGTGTTCCTGTCTTGCCTGAGGAACTCTCTCTCACTTCCTTGTTTCACAGGAGGTCAGATATTGGTGAGGAGAACAAAGCTCAGTTTAGATACTGCATCACTACTCCTGGTTGAATGGTTGCTCTGACTTTAGCATGCCAACTTGCACATGAATACTTATTTTTGTCTCAGAACTAAACAAGAACTCAGGAAAATTAACAACATCAGAGCCCTGGAGATATCTGATTCCTTTTACCTGCTATAATGCCTGCTTATGTTCCTTATAATGCTTAGTTCTGTTCCTCTTCACTATTTAGATAGCTGATGTTCTCCAGCACCAATAAAATGGTGAGGGAAAATAGGAATAGAGCTAAAAGACTTTTATTCGTGTGGGCATACATGATACTTGGGATACTGTGTGTTTCAACAAGGAAAGATGTCACTGTCTGATCAAGTTTAGGCTGGGCACTTTATGGGAATGGCAGCGCCCTTTTCCCTCAAAAAGGGAAATCCGGTGCAAGAAGAACAGAGAAAATAGAGGAGAAAGCTTCTTACATATGTTCTCAAGCTCTCTGAACTAAGAGGCCTCCTTTAACACCTCTCATTTATAAATCTATTTAGGTTAGTGTACCTCTGAGAGCTCATTATTGGAGGCAGAGCAAACAGAAAGAACTGCAGAAATGTTTTTGTTCAGGAAATCAGACAGCAACACAAAATACCTGGAGATTTATAGGAAACAAAACTGTTGCTAAAGTCATATAATCAGGAAGGTATTGTGAGATGAAATTACGTCTTCATCTCTGTCAAGCATTAGGGAAGAGAATGGGAAAAAAGCTCCTCTGTCTTTTTCCCCCCTTTTTTTCTTTGCTGTCTCTTCCAAGCCTCCAAAACAAGTCTTACAAGATTGCAGAGGCTCAAAATTCACTCCTTCTGAGCTCTTCACTTCATAGAAACGAATGAAGAATGAAATGAGACCCCAGGGCTTCTTACTTGCCTTGACTGCTCAGTATCTCAGGAGCATTCTGACTGAATTTTAAGACAGTGATGTGTTCATTTGCTGTAGCTAAATCACTTGATCTAAGAAAGACTATTAACTCTCCCTAACACTGTCTTTATTTGACTACCTGACTGATCAGTTAGGAGAGCAAAATAAATGTAGACTTGAGTATTTTTTTTATCTTTCAACAGAACATATATATCCCTTCTGCTGATATTAGGATACTATTCTTTCTCACCTCCTCATGGTGCCTCAATGCCTCAAACCTTGCTGTCCATCAGATCACATTACAGAGGCAAAGCTTTTTGTAGACTTGTCTCATTTCAGCAGCCTGCAGTAAGAAAAGCACAAAACCAAGGGAGAGGGATAATTAGTTTATACCTTTCCTTTCTTCCATCAGCAGTATGCTGTTAACAGCAAGAAAACTGTACTTTTTTAAGGCTGTATTTATATACAAGCAAATCCATCAGGGGCTTTGTCTTGGATGTTTACTCTTGAAGTAGTTGCAAACTGCATAGTGAGCTTCCTAAATTCATTTGAACCAGATAATTGCTTAAAATAGACAGGAAACACTCAAGAGATAACTAAATCCCCACCACCTCTGTGTCATTCTGACTCACAGCCCCCCAGCAAAGCAAACACTGAAGTCAGTGAGAACCTTTCCACTGACATGTAAGTTTTACCCTTTTACTCCCGTCTTAGCCAGAAGAAGAGCAGATCATCTTCGTGATCCTCCAACCCACATGTTTTCATGTTCATGAGGGCAAAATCAGCAGGGAAATAGCACATTTTACAGACATCCAAAATGAAAGTTGCGGGGGGCATTGCACTTAAGGAAGAGATCAGGCTCCCAAGGGGACTCTGTGTTCTCTCTCAGCACTACCATGCATTGAAAGATAATCTGGTAGCATTAGTCTAAATAGGGTCTTTTTTTGGTTTTTTTCTCCCATAACAGAGAACCAGTTTATTCCTCTCGTGCATTAACCAGAAAATAGTATGGCTACAATCCAGTAGCTGGGCTTGACCTACTGATAAGAATAAGTCATTTGAAAGCTACAGGTAACCCTTACCTGAGCTCAAAATCTCAGTTTTATCCTGTCATATGTGTTCTCTTTAGTCTGCTGCAACCTTAGAGTGAAAATTTGGAGATGATGAGCTTGTAGTGCATTGCTCAGCTCCTGAGTAAGTTGTCTCAGATCCACTGAATTCAGTGCAATGGTGTTTATATGTTCTCTGAACAGCCACAAAGTATTTAATAAAGTTTCACTATGGGACTGTAACAAGTACAAGCAGTGGGACTGTGACTGCACAGAGTGGACTAAAATCCTGGCATCATGCTGAATCAAACTGATCAGGCTGAATTATTGCTAAACCTATGGATATAATGAATCAAAAGAGAATACATAATTACTCTTTGCAATGTCATTTAGGGGACTGGCTCCTTGGCCCCATAGTCCTTTTGAAAATATAGCTATATTCACACAAATAATGGTCTGCATATGATTTGCCAGGAAGCCTGTAAAATGAAATAAAAAGTTTGACAGTTTATATATTTTTGGAATTAATCTAGACATTATTTTGTTGTTGAAGTGTAAGGAATATCATGGGCTGTGTGCACAAAAATGAAATGGTAAGCTCACAGGTATTACAAACTTAGAGAATATCGCTGAGCTCAGTATCCTGTTCAGCCAAAGTAAGGAGCCATACAAATTCTCACACTGGGAGCTCTCAAACACTATCATGGTCCATTTGAAACTGTAATACACACAAAAGACATGCATGATGAATACCTAAGTTGGAAAGCTGAGAGAGGCAAAATTGTCTGGAAACTATAAAACTAGAATTTGCTTAGATACATAACATTTGAGCTGAATCAAAGAGATTTGGTGCCTCAAATCTGCTAAAGCTTACAGATGTTACAGCTTACTTTCCCTCCCCTGGAGTAATAGTATCAAAGAATTTGAGCTGCTATATCCACTTTTCATAGTTGATGTGGTAGGTACTGTCATATTCAGCATGTTTTTTTTTAAGTGACTGAGCCATCTGCAGAGAAACACCACATAGACATCTAGAAGGGCTGTGATCATGTATAAAGACACTGCTGCCTTAATGTATTGACACTGAAATTATTTTACGTCTCTGAAACATAGTCCCTTACTGCTGTGGGAAATTCTACCAGAGTGCCTAAAGTATCCAAGAGTGTGAGGGAAGCTCTACAATGTGTATTTCTCTCAGGAATTTTCCACTTATAAAACTGGTATTCATAATGATCAACATGCAAAGATTATTAATCATTCTTACAGGTAACCAGAACGGCAGAGAATCAGCCTATTCTGAAAAGAATGCATGAAAATTACTTTGATACGCTGGCTCTTATTTTGTAGATGATATTGATGTGTTTTATATTTTCTTAAAAGCTAGCAGAGAATACATAAAAGGGTTGTTTCCTCCACTGGAAGTAAAAGGACAGAATATGTTTTGAAGGGATATTGTGAATGACACAATCAGTTATTATCTACTCAGAAAACAGATTGCAAACTAAATAGCTAATACAGCTATTATTAAGGCTATTATATAAGGAGGACCCTAAATTTGTCTTGACTTCTACACTTCCCTCTTGGATACTACAGCAGCTTGAACTGAAGTTCAGCTGGTGCAGAATTTTGAGTGGGTGCCGAGATGCTTAGGGTAATTTGGTGTATACTTTGCAACTGTGAGAGCCAAAAACCAGTAAGAAGAGCAGGAGTTTTGTCCTGCTCTCTCTACTTTCTTCTGTCCTGCCTGCTTCTTTCTTCCCACAGGTGTACCTGGAAGACAGATGACAGAGAGCCATTTAGTAGGCTTTGTGTCCCTTGAAGTCTCTGCTTAATAAGAAAATCCATATCCTTCTGACTGTTCTGATTAGGTTCAACCTAGCTAAAACATTTCCCTTCCTCTTTCATTGTGCTTTTTCTCATTTGCTTTTATGGCACTTCCTTTCTTCAAAACACAGTCCCCTGCTGTGTTCACTGTTCTCTCTACTTTTTCCCCCCTATTTTCCTCCCAATGTTTCTCTATTCATCTATTCACTTGCCTTTCATTTTCCCAGAACTGTACCCTTATGGACCTCCTGCTGTCTCTGAAATCCTATTATTTCTCCCTTGCTTTGTCGACAGACATCAGGTTATATACATGAGGTTTGCAAGAAAATATTAATGTAGGCAAGAGTACTAAAAGACATAACATTCCTGAAATTCTGAAAGCCCAATGTTTTACAGGAACACAAGGTCTCCTTTTAGTAAGGGCTTTGATGCTGTGGGCTAAAGTGCTTTTCTTCCATTAAAATATTTTTTTTCCACTGAAAAATAATTCAGAAATAGTGCTTATATCCTTAAAACAATTTATGTTCCAAACCCACAATATTGTACAGGAATCTTTCAAATATCATTCATTATTTAGGAGACCTTGAAAATTCAGAAAATAATTAATTCACAAGTTTCTGTCACCTCTCTGTTACCCATGTTCCAATTTATTTATGGCAGATCTCTTTGTACTTATTTGGTCTCTAAGGCAGGTCAGTGGTTTTCAACCCAACATGCTATCAAAGAGGTTTTACAGATTCTTCTCTATTTTTTCTCCATTTGATAATGTATTTGATTTATATTTAATAGTTAGTATTGATTAGATCTTGAACTGTTTTTTATGTTAACACTGGCAGGAATATTTCTCTCAGTCTACCATATTGCACTCATTTTTATTATTTTCCCTTTCATTCCTTTCTTAGTTTTGGTTAAATGTAAATAATTCTCATGCAAAGTTATTTATTACAATGTTAATTTTTAACCAAACCTAGTATCATCCTCTCAAAAACTGTCAGAAAATAGTTATTGGTTTATTATATGACTTTGGAAGAGATCGTGAAAGCTTTCTTCACTGGACTTCATGGGACCGCAGCTCATATGAAATGATAATTACTTATCTTCTATTAAATGCCTTCATTTTATGCTCCAAGTAATTTTTTTGTAGTGCTGTAATTAAAGGAGATGAGTGTGGGACTGGTCCTTTCCTGGGTTGATGGAGGATACAACCAAAATAGAGTCAATTACTCTGTGATTACCAGCCATACATAAAGTACCAGAAATACCAGGTAAGCAAAGAAATACTTTCAGGAAGTGCTACACACTGGGATCGACCAGGTCTGAGGGTCTTCTCCATACCAGGAGAGTGCCCCAGCAGTATGTTACACTGCCTTCCTGCTGCTCCACATCAGTATTGCAGTGGGAAATGTTTAGTGGTATTTAAGTATGAATCAAACCTATGGCATCTGATTTTTTGAATCCACTCTCATATATCTAGGTTTTCCATTAAGGATGGACTGTTCATTACCAGGTATTAATTCAAAATTCATTCCACAGGGTGCTTGGACTGACTGCCTACTGCTCAGTGCTCTGTGAGAGGCAACAATCTACAGCCTGCAGATATAAGCTTATCTGCACATCCTAATAGCCCTCTTCCTTCTATGAAAAGAGCAGGACACCACTGAAGCCAAAAAGGAAATATTAACTTTTCTGCATACTCTCTCCAGAAAGTACCAAGTTATGTTTGTTGGCCCTTCCATCATGGAATATTATCAGCTGGGGATTGATGGATGGCCTTCAGGCATCTGAAAATCTGTGAAGTAAACAGTATGCTAGCAATTCTTTACAAACATTATGTAAAGTGTTAATGATGAGAGCAGCTTTAGCACTTGTCTCTACTTTGACATTAGAGGAACTGGGGATCAGCAGAAGCAAGGAGTACAGACAGCAGGGAACACTGATGAGAAACACAAGCAATTCAAGAGGAGAAAATAGCAGGGTGCAGCGAAAGGACAAGGGGTTCTGGAAGGATGAGGGGAAGAACTGGAGGAAGGGAATCTCATTGTTTAGCTCTGGGCTATGTAAAATGGGAGATATGCCACCATCAGGCAGACAGATCCTGGGCCTGTCATGTTTCCCAATGTTAGAGTGCTTCCAGAGCTTCTTTGGCGACAGGAAGGTGTCTTTGAAAACCCTCGTGGTGACCCTTTTATCCCAAGTTTAGACATGCAGAGCATTATTTAAAAGTAGCAAACAGACTTAACCATGTGACTTCTCTCCATTGACAGACTGTAGAGGGAAGGTGGGAACTTACTTCTTTAAGCACCTGCAGTTTCACTGCAAGTTATGTGCCAAAGTGTCTTGGGTTATGGAACCAAAAAAAAAAAAAAGTGTATTCTATTTCATCTGTTGAAAGCAGTTGGGGAAATGTATTTTTCTTTTTT
>VZUI01042454.1:0-64533 GCA_013401135.1 Cettia cetti | reverse complement strand
CCAGAGAGCAACTGCCCCCCACCCCTTCCTTTCCTGCCTTGGACAAGCACCCATAAGCACCCAGCAATTAGTTCCCTTGGCAACCCAATGGGGAAAAATTCCACAAACAAAAAAAAAAAAAAAAACCAAAAAACAAATTCAACCCCCAACACCTATATTCTAAAAACAGACTGTTTTTATAACATAATGGAGTTTCATGGTCTGAAGACCATGAATGATTGGATTGATGCAGGATCATCTGCAGATACAGTAATATAAGCTGGTGGTTGAGTAACTCAAACTCAAACAAATTCAACTGTTTCAGGAGTGAACAGTATGTCACTTAAATATGTGAGTTTCCAAGTTTCTGTATTATTATTTCATACAGAAGTTCACAGTTATTAACTATTTGTTAATTTAAATTTAAAAAGCATTCTCTGATAAGTTTAGTATTTGAAGCAGTAGTTATTAATTTGAATTGCAAATTCATCTTAGCAGTTGATCTTCCTTGATTGGGCTGTCAGAATGTCTATCAGATCCATTAGTTAAGAGATGTGCTGGTTTATTCCAGAGTGACAGCAGGAAAAATTGGCCATTCAAGAATGCTACCAAGCAAATCTTGCTTCTTCCAAATCATCATTCATCAGCTTCATGGGAAAAGCAGAAGATGCATAGGCAAACTAAAACACAAGTTTACTTAGAAATTGTCTGGAATGTTACTGTTTGGAGGTACTGGTTATCATTCACTTTCACAAGTTATTGACTTCCCTAATCTGACTTTCTCTGCCATCTCTTGGTTATTGTCACTAGAATCTCAATTACTCTAGTTTGCTGCCTGCCCCCACTGTGTCTTGTGAGTCTTTGCTGCAGAGAATCAGAGAAGGGCCAAAGTCTGGCCACACACTGTAAACTTATGTGACCACAATTATGTCGCCACAGAAATTTTCCTATGCGCCAACACTGAATTTTGATCATTGTGATTTCAGCCCAAAAAATATTCTCTATTTTGATTTATGAGGCTTAACTCTGAGACTACTTAGAATAGCAGGTTTTTGCACATCACCACAAAACAAAATGTATACACTGATACAATGTGCAGCTGATAAGGATTAATTAAACTCTTCTATCTCAAGCCATAAATTTGAGGGCTGACCATTCCATGGGTTTTTATATTTTCTTCCTCTGTAACTCATTACCTTTTTCACTAAGAGTATAGGATACATTTTTTTTCCTTTAAGGACTGACAGATTTACCATAAGTAGTGACAGCTGATGTCACTGAAATAAGTGATCTGGTAAAATCATTTGCACCTGTGCCAGAATGATTGCTTGTAACTAAAAGACATTATCTCAGGGCAAGAGACAAAAGATGAAAAATGAAAGGAGTATATAAAAAGAAAAATACAAAGAAATTCTCTCTGGGAAAGCAAAAAAATAAATAAAAAATGTAGTCCTTCTGTACCAGCATTCTCTCCACAGAAACACTACTGGGATTTTCCCTTTCCGGTCTGAAAGCAAGTCAATGACAGCAGTTAAAATTTCTTTAGTGCTGATATCAGACAATAATTTGAGGTTAACACATTTCTTTAGGAATACTCTTAAATATTTTCTCATTCTGAACATCTTATATTAATATAATGTTAAGAGAACAAGTAGTCTTTTATCCAAGATTCCTCAACTAGATTATTATTATTAAGACATTTAAATACAAAGTTTGACTTAGTTGGACTGTCAAGATGCTTTTCCAGAAAAAAAAAAATTATGATATATATAACATATTTTTTGCTTTCTAAATACACCTGGTTTTGTTTTGTTCATCTTATAAGAAGCTTTAGGTACAAATATTTTAAATTAAAAACAAACAAACAAACCCACCAGAAGTATCCATCTGCTTTCTAAGACAGAAATACTTAAACATAATACACATATGGGTTCTCAAGGTTAAGCAACAGGAATAAATTGCTTAAGCAACAGGCAGCAAGCCCAAGATCTGCCCAGATGTTCTTGGTGGATTGGCCAGGCACACGCCCTGTCACTACAAAAACTGCAGAGAGATCCTGACGGAATTGGTGACTTTAAGGAACCTTCAGCATTACATACAATTCTTTCTATACGTGCTCTGTAGGCTAGGGTAACAACCACAAAAAACAGCTAGATACTTCAGCTGCCATAATCTAGTCATGTGATGCAAAACCCATCCCCATAAATTAAAAAAAAAATAAAATAAAAAGCAATAATCAATGTAAATTAAAACACAGAAATCTCTGACAACTTTCTTTCCACACCTATATTTTCCAAACCCATCTGTCTTTAAATATACCCTGAGAAACAGCAAGCCAGCTGGAGAAACTACATAAAATCAAAGAAAAACTTGACAGCTTCTTGGTTTGTTTCTTGAAATCAAAGGACATCAAAAGGAAAAGGAACAGTCAAAGAGCAGCATTTGTGTTTCCTGAGTATGGTGCACATCCTGATACTCACGTAAAAAAAAACAAAACAACAGCATCTACTACAGCCAGTAAAGAGACAAGAGAGATGAAATGCAATTAGCAATAAGGTAATGGCTTCACAGAAACATACAATATTTTTCTGATTTCTAAAACATCATCTTGGAGATCAGCTGTCTCTCATATTAGGCAGAAAGCAGGAGAATTTGCTTGCTTCATTTTCCAGCTATCATGTTGGAATTATAGCAAATGCAACAGCCAAGAAACAGTCAGCCCGCAGCAGAGGGTTTTATCTTTGGGGTGCAATTCTTGCTGATTGGTGTGACTTCACTGAGATAATAAAGAAGCGTTTTGTATTAGTAGTTAACTTCCCTCACTCTGTAAGACCCTTTACAAGTGGCCACTCTCAGGTTATCAGGCCACTATCAGTTTCCTTCATCCTCAGTAGGTGACAATTAGAGATAGGAGATCTTGGTAGTTTAGAAGCAAAGTTAACACGCAGACCCAAGCACCTTCAGCACAGAAAGGTGACAGCATAAAATACCTGGTAGCTTGTAGTAGACTACAGTGTGTTTGGATTAAAGCCTAGGACTAACCCTAAATACAATTAAATTTCCTACCAGAAGCAATTTCACTTGAAAATATCATCTATGTTACATTATAAACTGTCATATCCTAGTCTTTGTAGTTAACATCTATTAGAATTATTTGGATTTCAATGAGGTTTTTCTAGTAGAAAATTAGAAAGAGTCTGTGTTTGAGCAATCCAATCATGAGAGCAATATTGCACACTTCTGGTTCTCTGTGTTCATGGTCACGATTAAACAACAATGAAATAGTGTGACAAATATAATCTATTTTTACAGTAATTCTGGTTTTATCTTTTCTTTTTTCCTCTAGATATACAATTGCAAAGCTAAAGGCTGGTATCTCAGAACATTAGCTTTTCTCCAGAATATTCATTTTCTTGCCAAGTACCATTTTCTGTGCTCTCCCAAAGTACAGAAACTTGATCTGCAGAGATACACTAGCTCCAAGTCACTGAAAGGGTGCAGATTACATAAGAGAATTGTGTATATCCTGGATACAGAGGTCTTAGAAGATGTGAAAGATGAATCAGAGGTAAAAGCAGAAAAATTCCAAATCCTTGAGTAGAGCTGACTCTCTCTAAACAGAATCTACCTCTGTCTCCAAAACTATGTTTGTCCATTTGGCTTCTCTATGTCCTCCAAGGTCTAATTAAGTTCCTCCCAAGTAAAGTATGTTTACAGCACTCTTTATAAAAATATATAAACATCCATACAGTCTTTGCATGGTACAGCATATAAATCTACACAGTAATATCCCAGAAAACACATTTTGCTTAATGCTGACAGTTTGACATAACTGTCTAATAGTTATATTTGTATTTACTAAACTCTTGTTTGCATCTATAGACCTGTTTTTCTCTGGCTTCTTCTAACAGTGAGCTTACTGGTAAACATGAAACCAAGCTAAAAAGAAAAAACCTCTTCATTTCCTTAATCTTTTTTCCAGCTTTCATTCAAATAGAACTCTGCTTGGCTTCAACCTTTTGGGAACTGGCTAAGCTACAGATAAGCAGATCCTCACCAGGGAACACCACTGAAATTAAAAGGCTGGTATTCCTTCAACATATTCCCCTTTAGCAGAATAAGCCAAGACTATTAGTTTTGTATATGTAGTTTATCCACTGATCCCATGCACTGTTACCATTAAAATAGTTGTTTTCATGTTTTAAAATTCTAAAGAAATTGGTGGCTTTAGAGCCTAATTGATATTTTCAACTGGAAAAAAAAGTCAGCCAAAATTGGTGGCTTACTGAGAACAAACAAATCTAAAAATTCAACTTGCAGGGTATTTCAGGAGTGATTCCTATATGAAATTTAGGCGGATGAACATTAGCAGACAGAACAGTGTGATCAATCCATTCTTTTGTAAATTCAGCAAGAGAAACTAGTCTAACAGGTCCATGACAACTTACACAACTCACACTGAACTCTAGATACTCATTTTCTTCCTACCATGAATTTGCTTTGTTATGTTATTCAAGTGCAGTTATTAAATGTTTACAAAATCAAAAGATATGCTCTACTTGAAATTCATCATGAAAAAGGCAAAAAGAGACAAGATGTGTGGAGCATTTGTAAATCTAATTATATAACTTTATAATGCATCTCTTTGGCTAGATAAATCTCTTGGAATGAAAACTCTCCCTATGTGTTCTAAAGAAATATAGACTACTATATCATTTCTCTAAAGAATACTTTTAGTCATACAAATAATCACTATGGAGTTCTCCAAAGAGATCTTTTGTTGTCCAGTACTAAAATGTAAAACTGATAATGCCTGGTTACAGTTTCACTTACTGAAAATAAAAAAAGGGGTAGTATAATATGCTTGGAATTCTTTATTATCTTCCTACTCTTAGAATTCATATCCATTGCTAAAACTATGAGATATCAGTATATTATTAAGTCCTCAAAAGGTGTGTATGTACTTATAGTAATAAATAAGTAGTTAGCAGTCATTAACTGTAGATTTAGACTGAGAAAGTCAGCTTACAACTTCTTTGGTTATGAATATTCCCAAGAGGTTTTCAGTAGATATGTGGTTCCTTTTTTGAAACCAACATACTCCTTTTAAATGAAGGACAATGCTTGGAGAAACTGGAGTCTGATCAGTTCTTCAGATGTATTTTACCATCTTCTTTGAGCTATGGATATGCCCAGCATTAGTACTAGATTTGTATTTCCTTTAGTACAGCTTAATCACAGATAGAAATATGAGCCAGGCTATTTCCTGAGGCTTTTCATCCCTTTTTTTCTCTAACTCTCAGTCATACTGATGTTGAGCACATACACAGGCCTGCAATTTTTCGAATATGTTTTTAACCTTAGGAAGATCATCATAGCTAGATCACCAAGCAATCCATTAACTAGTCTAGCTACATATTCAACTCCAAAAAAGTTTGAATTTTATGCTGTGATTCAGATGCCTCTTCTTCCCAGCAGACTTTACTGTTGTAATTTGGACAATTTATTAATTGTGAAAACTATGAGGCAGGGATCATAGTGGAAAGTAATCTGGGCTATTTAAAAGTTCCGTCAAGTCCTCCACACTTCTAAAAAGAATGAAGGGAAAAGTTTTGAGCAGAAGGTCGTTTTTTCCTTCTTTATTTTATTCCTTTTTGGTTGGTTGGTTGGTTGGTTGGTTGGTTGGTTGGTTGGGGTTTTTTTGGTTTTTTTTTTTTTTTTGAGGGGGGGGGTTGTTTGTTTGTTTGTTTTTGTTTTTGTTCTTTGATTCTGCAGCCAAAGCCTCATAGGCTTGGACAATTAGTTTGACCAAAACCATTCCATGACATCCCAGAAAGCAACACATGCTGCAGAAGACCTTTTGCCTTTTATCAAGGATATGACACATTCAAAAGTTCAATAACTTGTTGGGGATTTGACAGAAACCAGAAATTGCTGAAACAACTAAGCTATCAATAACAGGCACAGCAAGATTAGAGAATTTCTGAAGCCAAAGAACTTCTGTTTCTCTGGGCTCTGACTTAGCCTGTAGCACAGTTGTCACAGTTGGGCAGCAAAATGACAAGACCATCATTAACTACAGCCTTCTGCATGTCTTGCAAAAAGAAGAAAAGCTCAGTTTGTATCAAATACTGCAAAGTTTATGTTGTACAGGCTCGGTTATAGAGAAGGAATTTCCTGTTTCAGGACAACTCTCATAACAGCAGAACTACACAGACCCCAAAGAAACAACAAAAAACATCAGGAAGAGTGTCATAAAAAGAGGACTATTACAGGATAGTTGCAGCAACCAAGAGGAACTTCTATATTCTGTCCCTTAAGGCAGAAGAAAACACAGTCATAATTTGTACAAGAGAAAGCTAATGTACTTCTTGTTCATAATCTGAAGCATTTAACATGGGTAAATCGATCCAAACCTTTTCCCAGGAGTATTCTTTTGCTGGTAATAGCTCGTAATAAAATGTGCATAGCTACTTTTTAGTCCAATCAGAATTAATAATTTCAGAGAAACAGGGGAGCAACTCTTTTCATAACAGGATTGAAGATAGTTGAAAACATGTCTCCCTCTCTTCCCTCTGTACTTTTCACCACTGCATCTATGTTTTCCATGCAAATATCTCATAATCTTTGCAACTTTCAGCTGTCAAATCCATTATTTAGCAGGTTAATAAAGCCTCCATTTTAGACATGTCTCCCATATTCCTAAGAAGTAGGTTTAAAAGATATTGTCTTGAAACCAGAAGTACAGCACAACAAAGAATACTAAATATAAATATGATAAAGATCTAGACAAGGACAAGCTCCTTAACTCTATGCCATAGTGGAACCTGGAGGAAGATAAGGGATTGTTTTCTCCTGAAAGTAATTTTCATTTAATCAGTCTTGATTTATTTCTTACTTTTCCAAATATCATAGTGGACAGTCACTTCATCTAATTCATACTGCAGTTAATCCCTAAGTCTCACTTTCCATCCTCCAAAGCTCCTCTCCTTTATCTGCCTTCTCC
Organism: Cettia cetti; assembly: GCA_013401135.1. Classification (NCBI taxonomy): domain Eukaryota; kingdom Metazoa; phylum Chordata; class Aves; order Passeriformes; family Sylviidae; genus Cettia; species Cettia cetti. Next base: position 57,548 of record VZUI01042454.1, on the reverse strand, counting down.
ATTATCTCTTGTAGGTGTGCCTGTGCATGGACATATCACAGACAAAACAGATTTGATGTAATAGAAGAAAACTGTTCCATTCCTTATGGCCTGGTATAATGTTTCTTGCACTCATATTTCTTAGATGCTTACATTGGTCTTTAATTAAACACATTACACAAAAAAAATTGTAATAGCACTTCAGTAAATAGTAACATGAAAATTTTTTTTTGTTTTACTTTTACTAAAAAAGTAGATTTTCTCAATTATTCAATTTAAGCTGCCTTATGCAATTGCTGAGGACAGAGTAGCAATTGCTGAGTCCTGCAATGATTCTTAATTCTGAATTCTTTATTAGATATCACTACTGCACAATTCTTAACTCATAAAGGGCTTCTAGCTAATTGCTGCAAATAAAGGCTACCTTGTTTCTATATTCTATAGTCATCTGTTTTGCCTTTTGGTACAGTTAAGGATGCTTCCTGAATAATAAGCTGTAGCTTCTCAAAGACATTTGCATTGACAGTAAAAGAGGGAACTGAGTTTTAGGGACCCACACAAAAATGGAAATGCAATTTTATGCCAAATACATCTCGGTTTTGTTAATACATTAAAACTATGTGTGCCAAAGGTTATCACATCAATCTGTAAATAAGGAACAATTTACTCATACAGAAAATAAAAATAAGATGTGCCTACTCCATTAAGACTGTTTCCAATCCACACTTGTGTATGTGCATGATTTTTGTGTAGCATCTTTTAAAAGAAATGTGACAGTTTTCAGAAAATTGAACTGGTTTCACATTAATTAATGAGATATGGTCTGGAAAATGTTACAGTCCTTACTTAATTAAACAGATTTTTAACTTTAAATGCAATTTTAATATTTTTTCCTAGTATAACCAGATTTTTCAAATCATTTATGATTGAGATTTTTTTTAAATTCAGCTATGGCCTAGGTATGTTGCAATTCTTGCACTTCAACAGCAGAAGCACTTTCCTACAGGATTCCTTTACATCAAATAAAAGAAAACCTATGTCAAATCAGCATTGCTATAAAGAATAAAAATTAAAGAAATGGTTGTTGCAGAAGGTATGTGAGGATTTAGACAAAAACTGTGCATTAATTTAAAAATACAATACCTAAGCCATAATAATAAAAAGCTTTTTGTCTTTTATCCAGGAAGCTCTGATATCTTTTGGTACTGCTTCTGAATATATCCTGCATGTCTGACAGGAGCAGTACTAGTGAGAATTCACATATTCACTAGCATTGCAGATGAAGAAAACGTCTGAATTACTGCTGAACTGCAAAATATTGCTTTGATTTTCATTCTTTAAATATTAAATTCAGAAGTGCTCAGAACAAAACCACCTTCTTAGATGTCTTCCTTGGTTTTGTCTGGGATAGAGCTAATATTCTTCCTATTAGCTGGTCCCTGTGTTTTGGCTTTAGGATGAGAACAATGTTGAAAACAAACTGATGTTTTAGTTACTGCTAAGTCAAAGACATTTCAGCTCCTCAGCCAAATCCACCCCACAGGTGAGGAGGAAATTGGAAGGGCACACAGCTGACCCTCACTGATCCCAGGAAAATTCCATACCCTATGTCATTGTGCTGAACAATAAAACTGGGAGGAGTTGGCGAAATATGTTAGCCTGGTGCTTAAGGATAGGCTGGGGACTGGTCAGCAGATAGTGAGCACTTTGTGCATCACTTGCTCTGGATACTCTTTCATCATTATTATGGTGATTATGGTTATGATTTTTTTTCTCTTTCTTTTCTGTCCTTTTAAATTATCTCAGCCCACTTTTTTTTTTACCTTTTTTTCCAAGTCTTTCACTCATCCCACTGGGCAGTGAGTGAGTGAATGGCTGTGTGGTGTTCAGTTGCCTGCCAGGTTAAAGCACAAGAGTACTTTACCTGAAAAAATATATTTTCTTGAATATATTTTCTTGTACCCTCCCAGGTGCATTTAACATCTTTTATCTGATTTACTATTCCTTATGGAAGAGCCTGAACAAACTCTTTTTTTTTTTTTTTTTTTTAAGTTTTGTAGGGCCTCACTGATGTTAGTATTGCTAAAATGGATAAACTGTGGAGCTGAACTCTCCTTGAAATTCTTCTATTCCATTACTCTGGAAAAGGTTTACTTATCACAGAGGACACTGTCACATTAAGTGGAACCCAACATGTCACCAAGCTGATCACTCTCTAAGACATTCTCGCTTTCAGGTTTTCTTCAGCACCTAAATTGTAGATACCTTTAACTAACCAGCTAACATCATGTTATGAATTATATATATAATAAATATCTTAATGTATCAATGCCTTCCTGACCAGAGATCAATCAGAACCTAAACTGGGTACAATTACTGCCATTCTTAGCATAGTTTGTGTATCTTCCTAAGTTTCTTTTTAAATTCTTACATAATTCTGTCCATATAGATTTAATCCTTAGGAACAAAGAGGCACTGACTTCTGAATGTATCTATATTAAAGCACATTTACAAAGGAAAAATTACAAGAAAAACTTGGCATATTCAGAGTTTCTCCTATCCTTAAAATATCAAAGATATTTTGTTTAACATAAATCTGAAATGATTCAATATGTTATTATTAGTTTTTTTATATTTCAGAAATGATTTGTTGATACAGCAGGCAGTATTTCTCTTCTAGTGACTCCCTACAGAAGATTTTAGAGGAATATTTTATTCAGCTGAAAGCTTTGATAAAGTTTCTTCTTTGTAACTGAATGAATGGACAAATCAACATGAGCAAACATACATTTAAAATTTAATTGCACAACTACTCACAGCAGAAGTTAGCTTTGAAATCTGATTCCTAACCTTAACTCAGAGAGAATTTTAAGTATTAGGAATAAATAGTGTGTTTCACCTCTCAAAATACTTTTACCAATAGAAAATACTCATTGCTCAACACACTACTCACAGCAGATATTTTATGAGCAAATTTAACTTTGAAGACAGGTGACTGGAGCATATTTCAGCACTTAGATGTCAGGGACAATACAAATTGTCATCAGAAAATAATTCTTGTGGATGCTGAGTTTGGCTCAGTTGGTTAGAACATAGTTCTGAAAACACCAAGGTCGTTGGTCCCACCCCTGGATAGGCCCTTCACTTAGGAGTTGGACTCTTAAGTGCATTGCCTCCATTATCCTTCCAACTCAGAATATCCTGTGATCTGGAAATATTGCCTTTCCAAGCAAAATAAAGGTTGGTCCTGGAAGAATTCAAAACTTTAATTCTAGAATAAAGTCATGGGGGATGTCACAAAAAGTCTTCCCATGTTTTTTATATGCATATTACCTACTAGTTCAGAACTTCTGCCATGGGTTTCAAAGCATGCCACACTAAGAATTATCTGCCGGAGTACCTCAGTGTATGTTAACTTCTTTTATGGTGAAGAGAATGTCCAAAAACAAATTTTCAGAGAAGAGCTCTGTGACTTCCATGTCTCTCTATCTCTGTTTTTGGCTTAGAAGTGCTGCCGCACTGCATGTAGGTAGAGTTCAATATACACTAACATTTTATGACCACTACGTTACACTCTGAAATTCTTTACCTTCCCCACTGCATTTGGCCCAACTAAATTGCTGGGAACTTAGGTCCGGATTAATTCAACCTCCTGCTCTGCAGTCTGTCCTAGGCCAGTTCTTGACCTCTTTCTATGAATGTTGATGAATGATTCAACACCAGATTTTATAGTACGCTGGAATCAGCACAAATTCACTTGGCCCTTTGGAAACAAACATTACATGATTTTCTCAGGCAGAAGTTTGGACCAGATATGCTTATTGTATAAGTTGGTACAAAGCAGAAAGCATCAGAATAGATACTTTACACTAAAAGACATACTCTCTACTCAATACTGCAAAGAGAAAAATATGCATTACCTCTTGAGCAAAACTGAGAGGGTTCAGAGGTTGGTCAGTGGTGATGTATGCGATTGTAAGAGCTGAATAGCTGAGTGCATGGCAGCACCACACTGGTGGGGAAAGGAAACTGAGGCTTGGGAAGCTGGCAGGGAAAGAGATGGAGCAGACTGTCAGAGTCCAGACAGGAGCTCAGAGTTTCCATTTTGAAGATGTTCTGGTGACACATTTTGAGCTCTGTGAATCAGCATCTACAGATGAAATGTTCCGGTGAACATTTCAAGCCAGCTGTAGTAATGGGATTTTTGTGCAGTCATTAATCATCATTATCACACAGCCCTGCAGCAGTGCTGTGGACCAAACCAAGAGTGTGATAGTGCCCCGAGGAAAAACAGCACTTATCTCCACAAGTTTACAGTTAGAGTAGATAATTCTGATTATGGATGTAGGAAACAGACACAGAATGCAAGGGCAGATTAATAAGTTCCACAGGCATTGCCAGAGACTTTGTCAGGAAAGGTATAGACTAGCACAAGGCAAGAGCAATGAAAGCTCTTGAAATCAAGATGGGGTGCCAAAGAGATGAGCGGTGAGGGAGGGATGCACAACACAGTACCAAAAAATCCATCAAAACTCCAAGGCTGAGTGCCCCTACAGGGATTTGATTTCAACAAATCAAAGCAGGATTGGGGAAAAAAGCTTTCTTCTTTCTAAACTTCCATTTTTAAAGCAATGTTCTGCAAGACAATACAATTAGGCTCTTAGATAAAATTTTAATATTTCTAACTGTTGCCATGAATTCTGTTATTTCCCTAATGATAATTTTGTATCTTACAGCTATTAGATTTAAACCATTTTTACATCATATCAATGCATGTTTTACCTGGATTTATTGCAAGCATATAAAACTGTCTAGGAGAAAAAGACACAATTTTCTCATATTTTCTGAATACCTATCAAACATATGCAGATATCTATCTGATAGATCTAGTAAGGAGTGATTATTTGAGGGGAGGCTGTTTGATTAAAAGGATTAAATATTCTTCCACAGACATGACAATGGAACAGAGCAAAAAGTTGTGAACTAAATAGATCTGTCTTTAAGTTATTTGTAAAAGCTAAGTAATTCCTCAGTTTAATTGTGTAAGAAAATTTTGAGTTGGATACAGCATCAAACTGCCAGCCGCTGACTTAGAGAGGTGTTGAATCAGACCCTGGTTTGGCACAGACAGATTACATAAATAAGGAAATAAGCTCTGCATCATTACTGTGCTTGATTAGCTATTGTTGTTCAACCATCTTAAGATCTTTCTCTGTCTTTCATGCTGAGGTCAGAGCTACTAAGCTTGAGGTACAGCTAATGGAGAACAGAACTTTTCAGAAAACAGCAAGAAATTACTTATAGAATTATCTTAATCATGCTCTTCTGAACAAAGAAAGAGAAACTGATTAAATCAAAAGCAACTTCTAATATAGGTCTGTATATCTTCTATGATATTTTCAGAAACAACAAATGCAACTTGGAACATATTTTAAGGAACTTTCTAGTAATAAATCAGTGACCACTTAGATCAACTACGACTTTTGCACTCCAGTATGCAATTAAACTTAATGTAGTAAGAGCTGCAAATGAACACGTAGTCCCTCAATCCTTGCTTATATTCTCCCAAGAAGGGAAAAACTTGTCTCCTACCTTCCATTTCACCTCTAGCATTACTACAAGCCTTGGGTTTGGATTTTTTGCAAATTCCAGATTTTTAATGCAAACAGATATATGTGAATAAGGAATGAGACTTTTCTCATTAACTTTCCACTTGGCATTTTAAAAATTTGCAATAAGATAAAGCCCTCCTAGTTCTCAGCAGTAGTGGGGCTTCAAGACTGGGCATCACAAATGACAGCTACCACAAAAAAAAAAAATACTGTAATGTCACAGATCAGGACTTTAAAAGTGAGAAAACAACTTTTGTGTACTTTTCAACTGGAAATTTTAGGGTGGAATTCGAATATGTAGTATACTGTAGCTGGCTTAATAGTAATTATTTCTTTGGACAGAGAAATTAATGTGAAAGAATAGGAATTTCAAGATCACTGTTTTGGCAAAACTCTTCAATCAAGACTAAAGGAATAGTAATAGTAAAGCTTAATAGTAATAGTAAAGTTGTTATATGCAATATATTACAAGGAAGAAATCAGACTGCAATACCTTCAGAGATTAAAGAAAAACAAGCACATAAAAACTAAATAACTGAGGATATTAGTGACAGGGACTCTAAAAATCTAGGGGGAATGAGTATATCCTAAAAAAAAAGGATATTAAGAAACTTTCTCTGTCATCAAGTCATTCTATAATAATCTCTCCAAGGACCTTGTACCTTCTTTTTGTACATCTTCTATTGTCAGCCATTGTATATTGGAATCAACATCCACTGGGCTTGCTTCTCAGGTCAGCTCTTATCGGATCAGCACAAAGTATAGATCATGAATAAAATAAAACGCAACCACTAAAAGCTAAGAATGACTCAGAATCTACTCACTGCATTCACCTATTCCTCAAGTAGAAGGGAATGTCACAGCAGAATAAGAAATTAGAATATTTTAGCTATAACACTGTGCAGTATGAAAATACATCATAGATCCTCACAAGCATTCATAAAAAAAATAACTATTTAATGGCAGAGTAAATCAGGACATCCCTCTGAGGTTTTAAACTAGTGTTTATATTCTTCCATCCTCAAATTAATTTACAGCAATTATTTCTAAAAATAGATGAGTTTTTTGCTTTTATTTAGTTTTTCCACAGGAAACAAAATGTTAATTGACTACTAATGACTAATCTGGGTACAATGCCAAGACATTTTGATATTAACTTGGAGATATATTTAAATTCAGTTACATTTCTCTTATGAATAAACATTAGTCTAAACACTCAATTAATATTCAAATTAATTCATAAATGTATATGTATGTTATAACTGAAATGTTTTTTAAGACCAGTTTATAAATGGAGGTATATTCTAATACCTTACTTGGAGTTTTTAAAAGTAGTCTAGGCGCAGAGAATCAAGCTTTAAAACTTTCATTCTTTATTGTAAAGTAGGGGAAAATTTTGCCTTCCTGAGCCCCTGCCCTAAACAGAAAATTTCCTATTTAGAAAACCATCCTGAAAGTGGAGTTTGCAGCACACCTTTCACCTGGGGCCTCCATTTTGATTGCTACAGGCCCCCAGGAGTGCATAGTACCTCTTCTTCCAACTTCTCCCTTTCCAGCTGACCCCCAGGCAGCACAGTCACCCTCCCAGAAGAAAGAAGCAGAAGGCCTACAACATTAATTAAAGAGACACCTTCAAATTTGTGATTGTTGTTCCCAAGTGATAACTATTTCACCAGAAAGACATGCATTCCTTAACAGCAATATCATAAATTTATAAAATGAAGAACTTCAAGAAAACTAAAATAACATTAGTTTTATTACCACCCATAATCTCTATGCCACAAAGATAAGGATAAAGTTTAGCTCGTCTCAGATGTACAGTAATTGTTTTTCTGGTCACACAACAGATTAGAGTAGAGAGACCTGCACTGCACACAGGAGAGGTGGGGAGAGAAGGATGTTGGAAACCAGGTAATGATTCCAATCAGTACCTGCAAAAAGGGGTGGCCATATTCTTCCTTGAACAATCCCTTCCATATGAAAGACATCCCCTACTTTCTCCCCAGCTGAGCTAACTGCTTGCTCCTTCCATGTGCCATGCAGCTCCATCTCTTGTGGAATTTTCAAGAACCTGGACCTGGTGTCCACTTATGATAAATTAGCCCTCCAAAAATAAATCAGGGGAAAAAAAAGAATGGATGAACAAAGGGAATCCCTTCCTTGGACTACGTGGTAGTAATAATTATTTCTTTGGACAGAGAAATTAATGTGAAAGAATAGGAATTTCAAGATCACTGTTTTGGCAAAACTCTTCAATCAAGACTAAAGGAGGATAATGTTAAAATTAAGAGTTTTGACTTAGGCATTTTTGAGTAGCAGTAATATTAATAATAATACATGACAATAATAACAATATTTTTTACTGATAGGTATTTGTTTTGTGGGCAGTTTTTGAAGAGTAAAATATCAAAGACTGAACCAAGCATTATATCTGAGGGCATATTTTCCATCCAATTAATGCTGTCCCATATTGTTTGGAGATGCTGAATAGACTTTTGTTTTGTTTTGTTTTCCTTAGTAAAAACATTTCATGTCCAACAAGAAAAACTAGTAAGCCTCCTTCTTGCACCTTCCATTAGTATCAAAAATGGAATTATTTACACAGTCCTGCCTATGACAATAACATATAATGCCTGTCAATATGCACCATTTGTTAATGGTGCATATTGACAGGCATTATATACCATTTCTATATACCATTTCTACACCTTAAAATTCTTCTGAAAAAATTAATGGAAATTTCTATTGAAAGACTGCTTGACTTAATTAAAAAAAAAAAAAAAGAAAAAAAAAAGAAAAAAGTATTTCATTTTATCCATTGCCAAAGAAGAGAAATAAAATGAATAATCTACAATACCAGCAAATCTCCTGACAGCTTTGACTCAAGATGACATCTTTTAAGTAACACCTTTTCTGGCAGAATCAGAGAGCTTGTATTTTGCTTCTTCTGCATTAGAAAAACTATATGAAATGTCACGTCTCCCACTGTATTCTTGGAGGACTTTAAAACACCTATCACTAGGCAAAAACATGCAAAGTAATCATTTTACAAGTTCTCAGAATAGTATTATTCTTTGCACAGATCCCTCTTCCAGATAAGTTAGGATTTTACTAAAGCACAAAATTAGGTAATACAGCAGTAATAACCAGCAATTACTGCCACCTTGTCTGTACAGTGGCTCATTTAATATCATATGGAATATATATATATATATTTTAAAAAAATTAAGAGAGAAGAGATCGTGAAATGACAGTTTCCCTATGGATTCAATTAATCCTTCTTGATAAAGGTATTCATGTTCACTTTTTTTTTTTTTAATTAGTATAATTTGTAAGCTCATTTAACACATCCCAAAATAGTGGCAAGATAATTATCAAGTTGATGCAACAGATTTTTATGAATTCCATCTGCAGCAAGAGCAATATATTTACACATTTTCAGTTACAAGGTATATGTGGAGCTGTGGGTATTTTGCTCAGTAAGCCCAGTTTCACAGGATGAAAAAAAAATAAAAACAGGAAGCTATGCACTTGCAATTAATAATAGGTAACGAGCTGGATATTTTTCTATCCACTGGAAAATCTTTCCACTATGAATTCCTTTATATTGTTTTGAAGAATAAAATGATATATACTTGCACTGTTTAAGTAGGCATGATCATAAATATTTCTCTCAACCTATAAAAAACAAACAGTTAGAAGTTCCATGAAAGTTTTTTAGATCTTGTTTTTCATCATTCAAATTAGCATGAAACATGAACATGCTAGAGGATAATAATAATAATAGCTCTGGTATTGTAGGAAACCTCTTAAGTTGTTATGATCTGGATTGATTTACTTGATAAGTGTTTGTCTACAAAATATGTATCTATCTTACCTTGCTTAGAAAGCAGTTAGAATTGGAGCAATTAGGTGAATTGTTTAGATTTGTCTTCAAGTGCAATGAAGATTAGTCATTCAGCTGATTACAATAATAGCAATCATTTGGAAACCAATTAAAGGCATCAAACACCTACATTTCTATATTGTCTAAGACTTGAGAAAACTGACAAAAGAAATGCTTTCTCTAAATGTAATTAAGAACTACTTCTTTGCAAATGCAAAACAGAAAATATTAAACAAAGGGATATGAACTACAAAGAAAATAAATGAAAAGACTCAGTGAATATAAAATTTGATTTCTTCACAGAAAGTACATCTAAGATTATAGCTGAAAATGACATAAGAAAGAGACTTAAGTGGAAATTAAAAGATGACAAGTAATAAAACCTATTGCATTTTCTTCTAAATTCTCTAATATGCACTCCAAAATAAATCAAACCAATAGTTTACATTTTACCTTAAAGCAAAAAACTAAATCAGTAATGGAATGACACATTCTCAAAGAAAATAGATTTGTGACATTATTGTGAGTGAAACTACCTCAGATAGTTACAGAAAAGAGAAAGATGTAAAGTAATGCACTCACAAAGAAGCACACACCTGTGAAGAGCCTGCTCTCAGATTTTTATAGTGATTTGAAAAATTACTGAATGTTTGCATCATCTTACATGGAAGGATCACATGAGGAGAAAAAGATTTTTAAGTGTGCAGAGGAATAAAACACTGAATTATTGTTCAAACAGGAAAAAACTCTGGAAGAATACAGGACAATAAACTGAAGCAGTGAGCCATCATCCACAGATTTTTTTCAAAGGTGTAAAGCAAACAGCAGCTTTTTGTTCATCTTTAGCAGAAAAATAATAATTTATTGATTCCTTTATATTGCTTATAACAAGAGTAGAGATACTGGTTGGTGGCAGAAACTCAGAGGGTATTATTGAATAGGAAATCAAACTAAGTATAATGTGTATAGTGGCCAGATCCTCTTCTTGATTATGTTTCTGATCAGAGGAATCAAGAGACTGGTTTTCATTAAGGAGATTTCTAAAGATGAGAAAATAAACAGCATTGATGTGACAGAGATTAAAGCTAAGGAGCTTGCAGAGAATCTGAATTTATACTTCCTGTGGCATATGCTCCCTGTGTCGATTTTTTTGTTGCCAAAATATATAGTTTTCTGAGATAAGAGGCAAAACAAACTCTTAGAACCAAAACAAAAAGGAGAAGCTCATTCCTCAGTATAATTGTATAAATAAGGAATGGTGGCAAAGAGAAAATCTGATTGTGAAATGGCAATTGAAAGGAAAAAGATTTACTGATAAGCAGAAATATAAGTATGAAAGACAACACATATTTTAAGAGAAATAAGGAATCATTTAATATTCTTAATCTGGAATTAGATATTACGCTTGTGTGCAAATTCAGGAGATCTACCCCTATATTTTTAAGAATCTGAATTAAATTTCCTTCAAATATCAGTTGCTATTGAAAAATTCAAGTTCTAGACTGATTTGACTTTGCAAATACAGCAAATTACCTGTGAAATTAAACAACAGTGACATTCTCAAGTGAGTTTTGTATCTACCAATGACTAACCACTTCATAAGAGAAGTTTTGTGGTACAGATTAGGAGGCAGCATTTCATTGAAGGGACAAGAGGAAGGAGTTTGGATAGTAGGATATATTTTAGGGAATAAATGAAAAGCTTCTGAAAGGATAAAGAGAGAGGGTTTAAATTTCTGTCAGCTTTCATTACTAGTTTTCCTACACTTGACAGTGAGAGGGGGAAACATCAGGGCTGTCACTAATGCCTCCTCCCTCTCTTCGCCTTATCTAACTTATTGACTCATGCAATCAAGGACAGGCAACAAGGAAGAGAGTGGAAAAAACATGAACTTTATTGAGTTCAAAGACAGAAGGTCCTTCACCTGTGATAGATTAGCCAGTACCATACTCCAGAATTAGCTAGTTCACTAGTGTCTCTGAAAACACCAAAAACCCCAAGAAAGACTAAAACCCCCCAAACCAACCAACCAAAATCAAACCAAAACAGAAAAAAACCACAACTTGATTCTCAGTCAACAGTGGAGATGGGGTGTGGAGATGTGTGCCATTCTGTTTGCTAAATTTCTTGCCACTCCAGGACAGAAACACAGAGAGCTTGCTACGGCAGGTAATCATCCCTCAAAACTTCAGTAAGAATTTACATACTGGGGACATATTCTCAGCTTACATTAGGACACAAAAAAGCAATGCCTGAGTTCACACTTAGAATACATCTGGCACAGTCAATAGGGCTGTAAGATTTTCTGGTGGCTAACCAGTAAAGGTAGGCATTTCCTGCTAAGAGTGATGGAATTTCTACCATTATATTATACTCGGATAGAATTATTTTTAAAATTACCTTTCATAACAAAAAGGGAGAGGGCTTCTAAACTTTGGAAAGTAAACACAGCCTAAGCAACTAATTATCTTCTCTAATTTGCTCAAGCACTGCTGCTCTTGTGAGCAATAGTAAGATGCAGAAAAAGGTATATGATTCTACTCTTCAAGTACATTTACCGTCAGATGCCATGTGAGGATCCTCAAAACCTTAGAAAAACAAGGTCAACATTCTTCATTTCTATCTAGAAAACTTCTGATCAAAGAAGTCTTTATAAAGCTGATAAATGTCAAGAAAAAATAGCAAATTGTTGAGTAGCCTTGAGAAGTATTTATTAGCCTTCTCACAAGATGATACTATATTCCCTTACTACATTCTGTTCCAGATCTACTTATAGCTCTTTAATGAGTTTCTTATCCTTAACGGGAAAATCTTTTACATACCTCTTTGATCTTCAAGTAATTTCAGGTAAAATACATGAATGCCCTTTTATGTTATTCCTGTTAGGAAAGGAAGACGTTAAGGATCTTAAACTTGAAGCATGAATCTTCTAATAGAAATCAATCTACTTAAAGAGTCTGATCAAACTTTATATGAAAAAAATTACATATTGTTTCTTGAACTTCTGTCAAAATAATTTTTGAAAGAAATAAATATTAATAGATATAAAAATGCATCATGGTTCCTTAGAATGGAAAATGTATTTGAAACTTCTACATTTAAGAGATTAATGTCCAGTTTTATGCTTGATTTTGAATAATTTAAACCTTATTTGCTTTTTTGCTACATTTTCTGTTGAAAACTGTCTTGTAAGTCTGTCAAGCTGCAAGATGGATTAAAAATTTGTGCATATCCTTTTTTTCTGCCTAGAACAGCAGCTTCCTTATAAACATCTATTTCTTCTCTCAGTATCAGTAGGCATAATTTTTATACTCTGAATAGTTTGAGAAGCAATTTTACTTTCCTACCTTTTTTTCAGTACTTGATACAGTAGGGATTCCATAGAATATATATTACACACTACCAAAAGTGTCCAGTTTTGACTGTATCAAATAGTGCAGATGGTAATTTTTCAAATGCCTGGAGAAAAATTAAGTGTGGCAATGGTAGTTAACTAATTTTCATATATGGACTAAACTTAGAGAGGTACTTGAGTTAAAAAATACACACATTTAACTGTTATCATTTCCAACATACTCCACTTCCTTATAAATGGCAAGAAAATGTAAGTGAGTTGAACAGCAACTTTTCCAGGGGACCTGGATTTCTCCAGCAGGGATGCACAATGCACTCCTCCAGGGAGAGAAGGCAGCTTGAGCCGGGCCTCATCTTCCTTAGGGGGGCTTGAGTACCCCATGCCAAGATCCTGGATGATGAAAACCAGGTGCCTGACATTTTAAACATCACCTGCTGCCCACTTCCAACATCAGAAGGGTATAGGTACACGACATGTCATATCTGAACTCAGAACTGCAACCCAGAATTGCCAGAGGGCTGACCTGTCCCAACTGGCAGGGACTTTCTCAAGAAGATAGAGATGCCAGCTAAATACATCATAGCACCAGAGTGTTTATAGAAACAAGAATTTGTGAGAATGACAAGAAAAAGAAAAAAAAGCCAATATTTCCCACGATAAATAATTTCATCTCATCTGTACTAAAAACAGTCTGTAGACAACCAAGTCTGGTTATGAAAATGTTTTCTCCAAGAAGTAAAAGCACATTAATGAAAAGAAGAAAAATCTCTAATGATTAGAATGCTCATTAGAGACACTATCTACATCTAAACTGAGTACAGCTGCAAGGTTTAAAGTTTCATGGGAGGCTTTTTCTCCCCTTCCTGGATCAACAACAAAAGACATATCTTTTTGTTTGTATTATGATGGTTTTATCTCTAAGCTAAGGAGTTGACAGCCTATGGGGATCTTTATTTGTTCTTCACTCCCTCCCCCATGAAATAAGAAGCTATATTTTAAAAAGAAAAAAGGTGAAATTATATGTCTCTTCTTTAGGTCAGCTCATTATTTTTATTTCCTTATTTTAATGGTCATGTAATCTGATTTTTTTTTTTTTTTTTTTTGGGGTGGGGTAGTGGTATATTGGGAGGGGGGTTGTATTACAGCTGCAATGATCACCATTGACACTTCATCACTCTAGTAAATAAAAATTAATACACTGCTAATTTTCTCATAGGAGAAAATGGTTGTAGAGTGTTTTCACTGACAACCAAAATTGCACTACTTACTTTTAACAAACACAATAATTCAAAGCCTAGTTTGCAATTTCTGCCATTTTGTGATGTTATTTATATAAATTTAAAGCAAATGCAAAACAAAGTATGATGAAATGTGAATTGTGTTAAACACCCAACTTTGATTATTTTGAATACTTATGCACTATGTCTGGACAATGATAAAGTAGACAGTCAAATGCAGTGGCATCAAAATTAGACACATGCTGTAGAGTTTTAGAGGACACATCACTTCTTTAAAAGAATGTCTGAAGCTGTTATAAGATACTACTTTTCAAAATATAGACATGCAAAAATTTCTGAAAAATCACAGGGTTCACAACCACATGCCCATGAGGGCACTCTGAGTCAGACTCCATACACACTCACTGCTCCTTGTCATTCTCACCTCCAACATAGGCTGTCATTTCACAGTCATAAAACACAATTCTCCCTTGTTCCCTTCTACCCCCTTCCACTAGTAGCAGGACTTTGAAGTTTTCCTCTGTTACAGCACTACTATTCTATAACAGAATGGCACACAATTCCATAATAGAATGGTTCTAGGCAAGAAAAAAAGGAGCTCATAGGAGGACAGCAATTTATTGCCCCATATTCCTTCAAGGAAACATTGCCTATAACCAACTGGCTGATTAACAAAATTGTAGCCATGAGGCAACCCAGACTGGCAAGTATAGAACTCGTGTCACTAATTTGATTAATTTCATTTTATTTCTTGTCAAATACAATACCTTTAATTTTTATCTGTTACAAAGATCAAAAATTACAGTTTTGCAAACCCTTAAATCCCACTAATGTAGAAACTGTAAGCAAGTGTTTAGGCTTCTGAAAAGTCTTCTTCTTGTACAAGAGACTCTAGACTACTTTGCAAATAAAAATGTGTTTGATTACTTCTTGTCTATTCAGAAAATTAATGCATACCTTGAATTGTGAAACTTTCTTATCCAGAGATTAGAAGTTGGTGTGAATTACAGCAAGAAGAAACTAAAAAAATCTCATACTATTCAAAGTCTCTGCAAATATTTATTGAGCAGCTGCTAAAGACCCAAGAGAGCATACAAGCATACAATTAGATCAAGCAGAATAAAAGTTCTATCGTTAGTATGGCTCGTTGTCAGTCTGTCCTCAGATACGTTGAAGAAAATCCTCTATTTACAGCCCACTTTTCCCAGCCCCTTCCCAAGACTGCACAGCACAGTGGCAAATCCTGATCATCCTACCACTCCTTGGAGCAAAAGAGTCCACCTGGGATCAGCTTCCTTCAGCAGCTACCTGCATTAACATCAACATCCAAGTAAATTGCTGCAAGCCAACATTTACAGGTTTGTTAGAGATCCAGTTCACTAGATCTCTCATCTCTGGTCAAATATGTTTAGACAACCACTGAGAATGTCTGACTGCTCCCAGGTGCTGTCTTTGCTAAGCACTGATTACTGAAGACTAAACTTGTCTCCAAGCTGAAGACGCAGAGCTACACCAGAAAACTTCCTGACAAGAAGTTTCTAAACCGGCCTTTCTCAAAAAAGACATGTTACAGGAAAGTACGGGCACAGAAAGGAAGAAGTTCAATGCATTTTTTTTGGCTTAAATATTTGTTGTCAGTGTTTGTGTATTTCCATGTCATTTACAAAAAGTGGTTCTTCATCACAGACACACTGCAGCTTCAGTGCTTCACTTTATAAAAGTTCAGCCTCAGTTCAAATATCAGACCTATAAACTAAACAAAACATACAACAAGCAACTGAGTTTGTTCCCAGGCTGTAAAATGTTTCTGAATTTGTCTGAAGCTTAATATGGTATTACTTATGTCTGGACCTTGCAGTAGTCTCTGCTGGAGACATGTTACATTTTTATGCATTATGTTAATAAGCACTCTGATTAGCACATGATCATTTCAACACTTTTTTAAAAATTACTTTCTTATAAACAGTTAAGATTAAAAACAGATAATTTTAATTAAAGAATTTATTTTTTTTATCAGAACTCCTGTCCCAATTCTGCCCTGAGAAATAATGATTGCCCTTAAGTGGTTAAGTGATTCTCCTCTTTTCCTGTTTCCCATGTCTATACCACCTGTTTTAATGCAGTACTACAGGAACAAATATTAAGAGCCACAAGAGGTAGTCTACTCAGACAGGGTGAGTATGAGTGCAGCCAAGAGTGCTTTTTGGTTTTGCCAGTCTCAGAACAACACATCACATGTCCTGCTTCAATGCTTGAAAAAAAAGCTTAAGGGTTTTCACAGCACCAGATATTTTGCTGCATCATGCTTTCTTTTGCAGCTGTCACAGCACAAGCAGTTTACCCTGGTTACAAATGAACCTCTGCTTTTACTTAGTGCCAAGAATAGTGGTGCTCAGCAGCTGTGTATACTCCTAAGATTTCTCCAAAGCCCCCGCTATAATGTAGTAGCACACTGCTATTGTTTTCCATCTGTTATTTGGAGAGGAGCACAAAGCAGAGTCTTTTTGATGTTAAGATTTACTCTGTTACCCACATCAGAACACTGATACTGGTAACAGACTGCAGACTTTTAACCTTAACAGAAAGAACAGAGAATATCTGGCTAACATGACCCACATGCAGATCCATGCCTAGATCAGAAAAGAGCAGTGAAAAATGCTGGCGGGTCAGAGCTCTCTGTCTTCCAAGGTGTTGGCTATTATTAAGTGCATCTCATGTGTGGAAGTGTACTATTCTATCTAAGAAGCCATGAATCTCAAGAGAATGATTTATCAGTATTTTCAGGAAGATGACACAGAAATATGATGTTCTGTATACTTTTTCTACTATAAAACCAGTGCCTGTGCTCACACTAAAGGATTAAATTACACTTGCGTTGCTTCCCTTAGAGCAAGTTCCATCAGTATTTCCTCAAGTCGTTTGTTGTTCTTACTTCCAGAATTACTTTTATTTTGCTCCTATGAATATGATAACATAATTATACCCATGATCTGGTAATTTTGGGAGGAACAAGGCTTTATGAGGAAAATATATTCTATTTTTTGTTGTTGTTGAAGTATTTAAAAAAGCAAGATTAGCTAAGCAATAACCAAGGTTAAAATAAATTTGCTTTGATATGCTGATTTAGATCCGAACATATCCACCTGCAAGATTTCTAGATGACAATGCATGTACATTAGAAGAAGTCAATTACTAAATTTGAGCAGTTAAGAGTAACATGCTGATTACATGCTGCCCTGAATAATTTGGGTTATGGAGCTCTGGTTTGGATTAGCTACATGCATCTATGAATTCAGTCATCATAAAATCATAGAATATCTTAAGTTGGAAGGGACCCATATGGACCATTAAGTCCAATACCAGCCCTGAGCAGGACACCCCTAGAAATCACATGTGCCTGAAAGCATTTTTCAAATGCTTCTGGAACTGTCAGGTTTAGTGCTGTGACCATTCCCTCAGGGAGCCTTTTCCAGTGCCCAAACACCCTCTGGGTGAAGAATCTTTTCCTCATATCTATGCTAAACCTTTCCTCCCTCAGCTTCACGCCATTTCCATGAGTCCTGCCACTGGTCACAAGAGTGAAGAGATCACTACCTGCCCCTCCTCTTCTCCTTACAAGGAAGACTGTAATGAGGCTCCCCTCAGTCTCCTCCAGGCTGAACAGACCAAGTGACCTGAACTGCTCATCGTACGGCTTCCACTCCAAACCCTTCACCATCTTTGTGACCCTCCTTGGGACAGTCTCCAATACCTTAATATCATTCTGGTATTTTGGCACCCAAAATACCAGCACTCGAGGTGAGGCCACCCTAGATCAGAGCAGAGGGGGATAATCCCCTCCCTTTCCCAGCTGGTGATGCTGTGCCTGATGCCCCCAGGACAGAGTTGGCCCTCCTGGCTGCCAGGGCACTGCTGGATCATGTTCAACTTGCCATCAACCAGGACCCCCAGGTGCTTTTCCTCAGCTCTGCTCTTCAGCATCTCATTCCCTGATCTATACACACTACCAGGATTGCCCTGACCCAGTGCAGAATGCAGCACTTTACCATGTATGAAGATGTTGAGGACAACTGGGCTGAATATGGAGCCCTGCAGAACCCCACCAGCAATCAGTAGCAAGCCTGATGTGGCACTGAGTGTTTATGTGGTAGTTTACCCCAGTTTAGGGTTCCTTGAATGGCAATTTCCCCTGATGCACAGGAATAAGACTTCAACTGATATGGACATACATAAACAGAACATGCTATTGAGCCAACAAACTGCCCTGAAATGAATGCTACTGTTTACTTGCAGTTTTACTGGCTAGACAGAAATATATCTGTAGCATTCTAGGCATAGTGGGAAAAAAGCTACTGGCTCATTTAAATCTGTATTAGCACGGGCATTTCATAGAAGCTTGAATTAATATACTGAAACACTCCAATGTGTCATTCTGAGCCACCAAAACAGTCTCATATGTATGGAAAGAATCTGAAGTGTGCTACTAAAACATCTTTTGGGGGACTTCACAGGAATACTATTTTGTTTTACAGGCTAGAAGAAATTAAGCTCTTAGTGATCAACTCAAAGGTTGTTCAGTGTGGAATTACAAGTAAAACGGAGTGATTTGTCTCATATTCTGACCAGAGGACTGCCCCAAGGAAGAAAAAAAAACCAAAAAAACCTTCAGAAGTTCCATCAGCTGCTTATATCTTTGCAGAATCTAAGCATATTTCTTCCATATTCATCTCATTTAGCAACTATTTAACCATGTTGAAAAATACTGAACATAGTGGAAGAAAGCCTGCTTTATAATGAATGCTATTATTTTACAACAGTTTTTACTACCAGATAGTACATTATCTTATTCTTGCCTTATTTACCTTCAATACATTAAATCCTTGCAAGAGACACAGAGACAAGAAACAATTGTCCCTCATAAACTACCACATTCTAATAAAAAAAATTCATTAAGTACCATCACCATGACCAGTGAGTACCAAACAACTCAGTCACTCTGTGCTCTGGTTACATCAAAAATGTGATTAGGTATGGAGTTCATCAGGTGCAAATTGGACAAGTCCTTCCTTTCATAGTCATGTTTATAAGTTACTGGTGAGACATACAGGTGAGACCTAAGAGGAAAACTAGACCTACAATTATTAACATATGTGATCACAAGGCTCAAATAAATCTTTGACAAAAAAATCTTGTTACCTATTTTGTCACCTTGATAGCTTCACCTAAAGTAACTTTTCCTCAGCTTCATTCAGAATGTAGGAAATTTCAGGTGTACTCATAATAGAGCTCTTTATCTGTCAGTAGTTGGATCATTTGACATATTTTACCTCTTTTACCAAATGTTCATTTGATTAAGTGTCTGTTCTTTAGAATCTATTCATATATCTTTACTATCTAGCTGACCTCTCCCGTAAGAGACATTTAATGAAGTAAGAAATAATGATCAGAGACAAGGAAAGATAATGTCTTAGGTTAATTAGGCCTGTCTTCCAGTGGATTTACAGACAGTCATGGACATGAGTGTCACATACTGGGATGTTTATTAGCAAATTTCAAGAAAAAAATTAAAGAATACCCACTCATCATTCTAAAGCTTTTCCAAGAAAAGGAACCATGTCCAGTGAAGATCCCACTCGACAAGTTTGTTTCTTTGCATAGTGGATTTCTGACCATATTCATATCCCTCTGCAGCCATTTTGTCTAGACTGTGGATATCATAGAAAAATCATATTTGTGCCTAAACTATCCCACACTCTATCCCTTGTTAATGTTCAAGTAATGTGAAATACACTGGGCTTTGCTTAATTACAATGACCAAATGTCACAAAATCATGAGCAGACATAAAGACTGTCTTCAATAAAGATTGCCAATGATAAGAACTTCATAGCATAGGGCAGACTGAGTCCAAGTCCTTGATCTCAGTAAACTAACAAGTTAGGGTTTTTTTCTTTTTTCTCCTCAGTCTTGAATGTGTGTAATCTATGGTGTCTTTTATGCAAAAAAATTCAAAGGGCTTAACATAAGAATCCAACTGAAGTTTTACAAAGCTGAAAAAATTTAATGGATGGGGAAACTGTTATTCGTCTAGATCTACTTTAGGATATAAAGCTCCCTCTCTACATCTTTTACTTTGAGCAGAAGTTACTGTTTTTACCAGGGGAGTCCAGTGCAAGTAAGGCTAATGTTCAGAAAAAAACCCCTTTGCTTCTAGCTCCTGTTTTTATTTCTATAGTTCAAGGGCCCAGAATGCACTTTCTTTCATCTTTTGACAAGCTTTCACTAGTCACATTTCACCCAAGCCTCTCAAACACCCTTCAATTTCTTTAGTTTTTGGTTGGGTTTTTTTTGTTTCTTTGGATGATTTTTTGAGTGGGTGATTTTTTTTTTAATGAGCTATGATTGGTTTTACATTTTGAAGCTTTCTATTCAGTGTTATATATGAAACATGTCAAAGCTTTTATTTCCACTTACCACCAAATAGATATGAAAGTAAACACACAAGCAATAAACGAGCTCCTTTTTAGTGGAAGTACAGTGCAGATGGAATGTAGAATTGATGAGTACACAGTATCAGCAATGAAAAATTCTATTTCATGTTTAGCACAACAAAACTTAAGAAGATCTTTTATCTAAGTAGTGTTCTCACTGACACCTGCAATATAATTGTATAGATATCTGTTCCTATTATGCTTTCTATTTACATTCCTCCTACCCTTCACTCTTCCTACTGCTCTGTTTTGCTTTGTTATTTGTTTATTTTAAATAATTATGAGTAACACAAAAATGATAATACAAAAATTCACCATTTTTTCAGTTTCCCTTCCCATCCTCTCCCAGCATCATTTTTCACTTTAATGCAACAGGAACTATGAGTCTAGTACTGCAATAGAAAACAGTCAGCTCAATCCTAGTAGGAGTCAAAACCAAACTCAAATGAAAAATCTCTACTATTTCAATTCCTTGATCACAGCATTTGTCTCTTCCCATTCCAATAACCACTAGATGACAACATGAAAGAAATACTTACTTTGTACATCAGTCTGTACATCAATAGCTTTCAAGTAACAGTTGTTTATTCTGCCCACTAGCTCCTAAAGATCACATCTTAAATAAACATGATTTATCTTCATATTCTAAGTTTTTCCTAAACCTAATTTAGATGCTATGGTCAGCTTTTCCTCAGTTTTCGGTTCATGCCTCTTATTCAGACAATGTTGCAAAGAGCAGCTTGTTCACCTTGACAGTTTTTTTATACTAAGGTTTGCCCTTCTGGCTTTTCCCACCACTGTCCAGCCCATTGCTACTCATCTCCTCTCACAGTCAGAGGTGTTTATGGATGAGGATGGTCAGTTTCCAAACAATCTTAAAGCATCCATTCTTAAAGATTGCATGTGGTAAGTGTACTAAGCATATCCATCTGTAGTTATTTTTTCCACTACTGAGTTAAGAGTGTAGAAAGGAAAAGTCTGTATCAATTACACCAGCCCCATCCACTGAACTGAGACACTCCTTATTAATCACAAGCAGGAGACAGGAGATATCCATAGGAGATACAATTTTTAGGGTGCATTCCTCATAAAGGGTACATTATTGAGAGGATGCTATTGGAGCATCACAGAAGTATGCACAGAGACGCCTGCTTAGAACTGAAAGCCAAAAGAAAACCCATCCCATGCTAAAGCATCAGATACAGTGCACTTAGGAGGACCAAACACTGAAGAAGTCCATCTACCCAAGATAAACAGGCCTACTGGAAATGCTGTGGGGTCTTTACTACTGATTGCAAGGAGGATTTAGATAAAGACCTGATTTCTTTAAGTATTTTGCATTATGTTAATGAATGTTTTGCAAATGTTAATGAATGCAAAAAAAACATTTATGCATTATTGTTTGAGAGCTTTATTGGCTGTCTCTGTACAACTTTATTTAAATAGTTAGACAAGAAAAAGTATGAAAAGCAGCTCCAGTGAAAGCTAGTTATGAAAACATGTCACAGAAGAGTGTTTTCCCAATAGACTACATTGATATCCACAAGTCAAACAAGTTCAAATGCTGTAGAGGATAGAATGTTTCATACTTGGAATATTCATGAGTTCATTCACATAAATCCATCATCTTGATATTTACAAACAATCCTTGAAAATTAATTGGAAAAATTACTTGGGGGTTCTTTTTTTTATTAAAAAAAGCACAAATTCGTCAACTCAAGAGAAAAGTCTTACACTGAGTTTATACACAACATATTTCAAGCTTAGAACACTGACTACATAACTTATACTTAATGTCATGAACAGATTAAAATATTTTTGTTTACTGATTTTAAAAGCTTGGGGTTTTTGTTTGGTTCCTTTTGCTGTGAGGTTTTTTGTTACAGTTTTGGGGGTCAGGATTTTATGTTATAGATGGAATTCCTTTAATTAAAAGCAAATTGTAAAGACTTTTTGAGAAAAACAGGAGGGTTATATTCAAAGCTTGTCCCAGAATATTTGCTGCCTCCCACCCCAACTTCTTTTTTTTTATTTACTCAAATAAAACAGCAGTATTTATGGCATCAATTCACAGGTTCTCTACCTCCAGTCTCTCTTCTTATACAGACATCTACCACATAGCTGTGGAAACTTGGACAACATAGATGATATAGCACCCTTGTGGATAATATGTTTTTTAAATAAAACAAATTTAGCTTTGTTTGTACACAAAATAGTCACAGTACACCACCACATAAAAACAGAGTGGGGATAGAGAGAGAGAGAGAGAATGTATGTGGGGGGGGGGGTATCAGTAGTGGTGGAAATAATCAAATAATCAGTTTTGTGCAACAGGATTCAAACATTCATACAGTTCAAAAGCCAGCAAAGATGTTTCCATTGATAAGCAGATCTACACTTCCAGATTTGTTTTGTTGAATGCTTATTCCAGAAAGCAAGAGGTTCAACCTTTCTGTAATAGTAAGATTTTTCATTCATTCTGAACTTGGGAGACATAAAAAGTCTGTGCATAAAGCTTACATTAGAAAGGAGAACTCTCACCATATGATGGATATTATTCAGCGGTGATTTTTCATTCTGTAGCTCCATGTTGAGTCTCCAGACAGCAAGCATGTAAACAACAGTTGCTATTTACATTCCACTGGGAGATGTAGAAACTGCATTTGTTATTTATAATATTTAGGAAATTAAAGCAACAAGTTCAGAGTGTGTATACAAATGTCTGAAGTAAATTGATTCTCAAGTACTTTCATTTTAAAAAGTGGCACCTGCTATCTTTCCTTTGTGTACATTAGTTCTCTTTCAATTATAAGCACCAAAAACATTTTTACTCTTCAATTTGCACAAGACTTATGAACATTGAGATAGAGTTCAATGTGCCCATTGATTAAATTAGAGCACTCCACTTGATGTTTACAATTCAGAGTCTAAAAGAATCAAAGATGAAGTATTGGGACAGCTACTAATGAAAACGATCAGTCCTTCCATTATTTGCTGTAGGTACTTCAGCTAGTTTAATATTTTTCAAGCCTTCAAAATATTCAGGTTTTCAGATTACTGTAAGACAATTTTGAGAAATAAATGAGGCAAAAAAGTCAAATAAATATATAGCATGAATACTGATATTAATAACTTAACACCAGTTTATGCATAAAACAAAAGTTCTTGGTGCCTATAATGACTGAGAATTAGTGATTATTTTTTTCCTCAATTTCAGATGACTATTGAAGTTTTTATTACATTTCAGAGCATTAGCAGCTCTCCCCTTTGGGCTCCCCTTTGTCACACTTTTATGCAAAGCCACAGTATACAATTTTTTCAGCAAGAGTAGCAATCAGCATAAATAATCTATTTTACAGAAACTCATTATATGGGGAGAAGAGCATAATGAATCCTTTTAGTTCGTTCAGTAAATCAAACTCAGTCATGTCTCCATAAAAATATATCAGTTAAGAAACCACTTTACTGACAAAATCAGCAGTTTCATTAACCTAAGCTGATAATTTAATCTGAAGTCTGCTAACAAGTCCAGAAAAAAGTGCCTAAATATTTGCTGCAGTGATCAGTACAGAATAATGCAAATTCAGAGAAATTATCTGAAAAATCTTGAAAGTATCACATATTTTAAATCCTTAGGGCTTTTTTCCAAACTTGAGAAATAGTTAATAGTTTATATAAAATTAAAGTTAAAATTTATATAAAATATATTATTGTATATATTATTGAATATATATTATTTTTATAAAATATTATAGGTTATATAAAATATATAAAATAAATTATTGAACAATAATATCTGTTCATTATTTTTGGTTATCTAAATATGTCAAATTACTATATGCTAATATCCTATGTGGTACACAGAAACCATTAAAAAGTTCTATCTAGTTACTCTCAAGAGTAATTCATCTGCCTGTGAAAATGTTGTGGTTTAAACCCACTAGGTAGATAAAAACCAAACATCCACTTGGTCATTTCCCCCCCCGCCATCAGGATGATGGAAATTGGAGGGAGGGAATGGGAAAAAAGTGAATTCAAATGTACAGGTTGAGATAAAGATAGTTTAATAAGACAGAAACTGAGGAGAAAATAATAATAAAGATAAAAGAATTAAAATCAGAAGAAGAATTAGAATTAGAAAAAACAAGTGATGCACAATACAATTGCTCACTACCCCCCAGCTGATGCCCAGTCATTTTCCAAGCAGTGATCCCAGCCATTTTTCCTGCTACAGGCTGAGCATGATGCCACAAGGTGTGGAATATCCATTGGACCAGTTGGGGTCCTGGCTGTGTCCCCTCCCAACTCCTTGTGCACACCCAGCCTCCTTACAGGTGGGGTGAGCACCAGCAAAGTCCCTGACTTAGTGCAAGAACTGCTCAGCAACAGCCAAAAGGTCAAAGGTTGGACTCAATGACCTTGCAAACCTTTTGCAACCTTACTGATTTTATGATTCTAAAATAACACTGTGTTATCAACACCATTCTTATCCTAAATCTAAAGCACAGCACTATAACATCTCTTTAGGAAGAGTGTTAACTCTATCCCAGCCAATACCTGGATGGAAATTCAACATAAAAATATTAAAAAGAAGTGTGCAGGTGTACATAAACAATCTTTGTACATTGTTTCATAGTCTGTTCCTTTACTCTGATCTTGAAAGATCAGTTACACACAGAATCCCTGGTGTTACCCATTAGTGGTTACACAGCTGCAGGCAGGGCAGTATAGCTGCTCATACAATATTTACAGTTCCAATGGCTGCTCAAAGATGAATGTCACCATGGTGCTCCTTTTGTGCATACCTAAATGTATCTCCTGGTGCCTCAGCTTCTTATGCTTGTCCATTGAAATTTCCAAATGAAACATAATGAAGAAATGGTGTTGCAATGAATTAAGATATCAATGAACCCAGAATACCCATGGATTATTTTGTCAAATAGCCTATGTTAATAAATAATTATGAAAGTAAATATTAATTTTTATTCTAATTAATTTTTTGTGTTGAGAATTAGAATTACTTTACTTGTACAGAATCTCAATTTAATAAAGTCTACCATTAAAGTATTGAGTTATCAGGTAAAATAAATTAAATATAGAGCGTGAATTAACACTGATAAAATTTGTATAGTGCTACAGTACTTTGCCTTGTTTGTCTTTATAAGTGGCTCGTTAAAAATCAGCTATATCTCAAGGACATTTTACAGCTGATAAAGCCAGTGCATATGAAGAATTACTGCAGTTATATCCACTATCATACATTAGTTAAGAATTTCGGGAATGCAAATGCCATGATATGGGTTTTCAAAAGTAATTTCATAGAATATGCTGAGTTGAAAGGGACTCATCAGGATCATTAAGGCCATGTCCTGGTCCTTTGCACGACACTCAAAATATCACACCACTATTGTCCAAACACTTCCTTAACTCAGACAGGCTTAGTGCTGTGACTACTTCTTTGGGGAGCCTGTTCCAGTGCCCAACCACACTCTGGGTGGAAACCTTTTCCTGATATCTACCCTAAACGCCCCTGACTCAGCTTCATGGCATTTCAATGAGTCCTGTCACTGGTCAGGATGAAGAGAGCAGTACCCACCCTCTCAGTCTCCTTGTGAAGATGGAATGAGGTCTCCTCTCAGTCTCCTCCAAGCTGAACAAATCAAATTACCCTAGCCACTGTTTAAAAGGCTTCCCCTCAAGGCCCTTCACCATCCTGGTGGCTCTCCTTTGGACTGTTTTCTGGTACTTTGGCACCCAAAACTGGCCCTAGCACTCGAGGTGAGGCTGCCCCAGTGCAGAGCTGGCAATGTGTGCCTGATGCCCCCCAGAACAGGGTTTGCCCTCCTGGCTGCCAGGGCACTGCTGACTCACATTTAACTTGTCACTGACCAGGGGCCCCAGGTGCCTTTCTACAGCTCTTCTCACCAGCATCTCACTCCCCAGTCTGTCTGTACACTCAGGATTATCCGTCCCAGGTGCAGAATCTGGCACGTTACCTTACTGAACTTCATATGGTTGGTGACAGTCCAGCCATTTAATTTGTTTCAGTCTCTCTGAAGGGCCTCTCTGCCTTCAAAGTAATCAAAAACTCCTTCCAGATTTATATTTTCTGCAAACTCTCTCAATATTTCTTCCAGTCCTATGTCCAAGTCTTTTGATAAATCTTTAGGAAGATGTGGAAGAGCACAGATTCTAAGATGGAGCCCTGCAGAACTCACTAGTGATAGGTGCCCATGTAACCTCTTGTGCCCAACCCATGAACCAGCTGCTCACACATTGCATAATGCATTTATCCATCCAGCTCTGTGTCAAACACTTTCTTCAGAAGGATACTGTTGAGCTTTACTGAAATCCAGAAAGATTACATCAACAGGTTTCCCTTGATCAGCTCGTGGGTTACCTTGTTATAAAAGGAAATCAGGTTTGACAAATAGGACTTTCCTGTCATGAAGCCGTGTTGATTGTGGCCAATGACTGCATTGTCTATCAGGAATTTTTCAGTATCTCCCGGAATAATCTTTGCCAGAACTTTGCCAGGCACTGAAGGGAGACTGACAGGCGTATAGTTTCTGGGGTCCTCCTTCTTGTCCTTCTGGAAAACAGGGACAACAGTCACCAGCTTCATCCAGTCAGCTGGGATTTCTCCAGATTTCCAAGACTGCTCATAAATTATTGAGAGAGGTTTTCCAATTACATCAGCTAGCTTCTTGAGGATCCATAGGTGAATCCCATTAGATCCCATAGGTTTGTAGGGATCCAGCTGCAATGGCAAAACCCAGTTTTCAGGTTTCAGGGTTTCAGGGTCAGTTGCAAGTTGATCATTCTTGCAGCCATGGTCTTCCAGTTCAGGGCACTAAGACATCCCCTTGGTCCATCATTCACATTGAAGACAGAGGCAAAGAACATATTAAACACCTCTGCCCTGTCCCTGTCCCTGTTAGTGAGGTGAACATCCCCATCCTGTAACAGGTTAATGTTATTTCTACATGGTCTTTTGCCATTACTGTATTTGAAAAAAAACTTTCTTTATTGTCCCCAACATTTCTGGACAGTTTTGATTCCAGTTGTGCTGTGGGAACTTTCTCCCTAAAGTGGCAAGCAGCATCTCTTCCTCTTCCAGCGTTACCTGACCTTGCTTCCAACTGACATACACCTCCCTTTTTTGCCTTATTTCCACAAGAACACCCCTGTTCAGCCTTGTCAGCCTTCAGCCTCATCTGCTTGACTTGAGACATTTGGGAATTGCCTGCTCCTGTACCCTTAGAAGATAATGTTTAAAAATTGACCAGCAGTGATGGACCCCAGCATCTGCAAAAACATCTTCCCAGGGGACTTTACTCACTAGTCCCCTGAGCAGCCTGAAGCCTCTCCTCATGTCTAGAGTTGAGGTTTTGCTGGCATTTTTCTTCCCATCAATAGAGATATTAAACTCAATCACTTCATGGTTGCTGTGGTCAAAACAGACACCAATCTCCACTTTGCTCACAAATCCTCTCTGTCAACAAGCAGCAGATCAAGGACACCTTTTTATGTCAGCTCCCTTATAACATGTTCCATAAAACTGTCATCCAGGTTTTTTAGAAATCTTCTGGCACCAGTTTTACCAGCTGTGTGATGCTACCAGATGATTACTGGCAAATTGAAATCCCCTCATAAGGACAAGGGCAGTTGGTTTGGAAGTGTCCCTTAGTTCCTCACAGGGTAATTTTTCAGTGTCATTGTCCTGGCTAGGAAGCCTATAGCACACTCGCATATGACATCTCCAGTACTTTTTTACCCCTTGATTCTTACCCAGAGGCTCTCAACTGTGCCATTGACAACTGACTTCCATATATCCTAACCCTTCTGTTACATGCAGTGACATTCCTCTGCCTTTTCTGCCCTTCCAATCCCTCTTAAAGTGCCTGCAAACATCCAAAAGCCACTCCAGTCACAGGATTCATCCCACCAGGTTTCACTTATGCCAGTGATGTCAGATCTCTGGGACTGGGCCAAAGTTTGAGCTCGTCTTCTTCTCCCTCATTCTGCCTCTTTATGAAATATGTTATTTTACCCAAGTTTTGTGGATAAAGACAGACATACTAGGCAGCACCAGGAGAAAGCTGTGACATTACAGCCAAGGCTGTAATCTATTATATCATAGAAGGGCAACCCTGATCTCATAAGAAAGTATTCTGAAAACAGTTATCCTGATGTTACTTTCAATTTTTCCTCCATAAGGAAAAGGTTACCTCCTGATTCTGCGGTCCAAACTGTGATGGGGCTGAGGAAACATAGAAGGGATCAGCAAATCTTGTATTGATAAAATAAAGATGCACATATACCATAAATCAATTCTTGCCATGACAAGAAAATATAAAGAAGTCCCCAAAGTTCAATGTTGTTGAAAGGTATGACCAATGGGAACTCAGGAATACTCTGAAGTCTGTGACACTGAC
Organism: Cettia cetti; assembly: GCA_013401135.1. Lineage (NCBI taxonomy): Eukaryota > Metazoa > Chordata > Aves > Passeriformes > Sylviidae > Cettia > Cettia cetti. The sequence goes on along the minus strand of VZUI01042454.1, from coordinate 28,551 downwards.
AAGTACAGAACCGTAAGAAACTATCACAAAATGGCTTGGATTGGAAGGAACTCTAAAGATCATCTTGTTCCAATCCCCCCGGCTCTTGACAGGGACACCTGTCACTCAACCAGGCTACTCAGAGCACCACTCAGCCTGGCCTTGAACACTTCCAGGGATGTGGTATCCACAACTTCTTTAGGCAACCTGTTCCAGTGTCTCATTACTCTCACAGTAAAGAATTTCTTAATATTGAATCTAAACCTACACAGTTGGCATGTTGGGCTCTCTGTTCCCCTTAGAAGGCAGTCTCCAACAACTATAATCCTACTGTTTTATATACAGCTTTGTAATCCAAAGAATTGTTAGAAATACCAAGTCATAATTCTGATGGACAGATGAACTAGGCGTTACCTGAGCTGAGTGGAGACCTGCAGCTGTTGGAAGAAGAAGGCACATAAGTAGTATTGACTTTTCCCAGTTACTAAAGGGGGCAAAACAACATGCTCCTTCTACCAACCAACCAAACATGTCTTGCCTGCAAATGTAGGTCATGACTGTACTCCTACCATTCCCATGCTGGTTCTTGGCACTGCCAGTACAAACAAACACCTCCAGGTCTATGACACTTGGATTTCCTCAAATATCCAGTACTAGAGATAGGACTTGTAAAGGAGCCTGTCTTCACTGTCATCAAACAGACTATTGCAAATGAACTTAATACCAGTTAAGACAACAAATTTAGGGTTCCCCCAGCTCCAGGAGTGGTGACTCCTTGGTGATACCTTGGCAGGTAGGGGAAGGAACAAGTTGACTTTCTTTTTCTTCAACTGCACAGATAAAAGGTTATAGTTTTATTATGTTAGCATCTCAGATAGAGTATACTTTTTTCCTGTCATTTTTTTCTTCAGAAAACCTCTGTAGCATGATCTTTTCCCCTCCCATATACCCTTTTTATCTAACCCTTACTTTTTTAAAATTTTTATCATCTATTCTGTGCTTTTCTTCATCTTTAAAATGCTCCCTATAAGAACTCAAAGCCCATGTTATTATAGTAAACTGGTACTACGTTGCAATGATTGATTTAGCCACCTTTAAAACCTTAGGAGAAAAAATTTTAAAAGACACAAGAATGAAAAAAGCATCCTAAAATATTCCATCAACAGCACAGTGCTATTCTTGCCGGCATACGGTTTTTCATTTTATCCCTAGCAGACTGAGAAAAATTCTAACTTGAAATTATAGGAGAAAAAAAAGGAATTACCTCCATCAAGACAAATGAGAGCCAATTCCAAACCCAAAAGTTTTAAAATAACAAGAAGTTTCAGGGTGGAGTTTGACAGATTCACTCACTATACACCGTGCTAGCAGTTCTATCTGTAACAATTTCTCTTACAAGTACAGCTCAGAAGTACTCAGGGAGCAAATTAACTTGTACAGTGTCCCAGTTATTTCATAAGATATGCTATCTGGCAGTAATATCTTCAGGACACACTACAAAAATATCTAAACCAAGACTGATTATGGCTCTTATGTGCCAAGGAGTGGGAAACAGAAATCCTACACAATCAATATTATTTCCTAAATCTACAGCATAACTCCTAAATAGCTGAATTGTGGTGCTAAAATTAGTGGCTTACAACAAGAGACTGCTAAATAAGAGACAGAATGGGATGGTTCAGTTAGATTAGGGTGGTATATAATGAAACTGTACAGAGTTCTAGATTATTAAGTTTTGTTTTCAGAAAATTTAGATTCAATGTCACATTAAAAAAAAAAAACAAAGCCCACTCTCCTTCAGATATTTTTAACATTTCACTGGCCTGCATAAACCCTTACCCTCAAAATATTACAGAACTGACCTCTGTAAAAAATAAAATGTTTATTTTACTGTTAAATCATCTGTTAACATTGCTTGCATTATGTTGCATTATGTTATCAGATTATTATAGAAAGTGAGCATGCACCTTGGGTAATGTGATACTGCTGAGAAAGTAAAGAGCACATTAAGATTCAAGGTGTGTTCTACAATGCAGAAGACATCTCTACAGAGATTACAGAAGCCAGTTGAAAGGTTTCCAGTTAAATTTACTTGTATCATTAATGGAGAACTTCTATATCAGGTTCTCAGCTACCGAGATACTCAGTACAAAAATGGTCACACCAACATATTTCAAAAGTGGTTTTTAAATTTACTTTTGTACTTTTTTTTTTTTTTTCTTGATCAACTTTTTTCTTTCAGTATACTGGCCATTGCCAAACTGGTAAGCTACTGCAGTTGAACAATATACAGCATCAGGAGAATGTCAAACATATACATATGGTGGCATACAACTAATTTATGCTGCTTGAAAACAGTTTTCTAGCTCCTGAATGAAATAATGATAGGGGAGTTAATATCCTGTCTTCCACAGAATAGGCTGCCTCTTTTTTTTTTGCCTTCATCCTTTCAATTAAAACTTAAGCCTATTACAGAAAAACACTTTTAACAAAACTTTCACAGCAGTCCTCAAGTATGAGCAGAGGATCTGATTTGGACAAATGCAACAAGATATTCTTTCAGTTGTGTTTTTTTTCCCCTTTCCTGAAACTGCTACATGAATTTTACTGCTTTTTGACAATAAAATTGCACCACAGCATACAACATACACAAATTTCAGATACACGAGTATGTTCATACAGAAATTTCTAACTGGAAGCCTTCTTTCTCCTTGGCTTCTTTCAAAATTCCCAAGTCATTGGTTTGCTAAAACAATGCACAATGACAACATCTGAATGACAACATTGGAGTTTTTGTTTTTGTAGAATTGCTCTTATTCAGCTTTTGTACTGCTGTATAAAAGCTTTTGCTAGCCTATCTTCAGTAGGTAAAAATTTGACTGCAGATCCATGAGTAGGGTCTTTTAGATGGAGCAGCCAAAGTGGAATTTCATTAGAGAGAGAAACATCTACATCTTTAGAACTAGATAGCATTCACTTTCCACAGCAAGAAAATTGTTCTTGACTATCTACTGCCACTTAGAGAAAACAAAAAGAAAATTTTAGAGTGGACACGTTATGTTAAAGGCACAGGGACCATGTAAAATAAAGGGAAGGCACAGGGAAGACTCAATTACTTAGTCTAATTTCCTTTGTTACTTTCAGAGTTTGTTTTTCTGGCTAATACCTTATGACTAAAGTATAAGATCAAGTTTTAATGACAATGGCAGATTAGTTTAAATTTGCTTCCTCTTTGACCTGAAGTTATATTAAAACTTGGATATATTTTATTCCCAAGTCAAGGCCTATTGAGAATACAAGTGACCTGTTTGCTAAAGTAACTTCAGATCCTGGGTTGGACCATGGTTGTTTCTTAGTTGCCCGGGGAACGACACAGGTCCAGAGCAGTGGTAAAAGGATTAAAAGAGCCTGACATAGAACAAATATTTTTAGCTTGCAGGAGATTATTAAGCAGCAGAAACTATAGTAGAAAAGGGACATACTCAAAAGGGCAAAGGTGCTTGATTACTGAATCTGATCTACTCTACAAGCCAGTACACATAAGACTGTGAAAATGGCTTAAGAAAGCACATAAGCCTCTTCAAGCAGCATGTTGGACCCCCCTCAAACATCATCTGGCTGTGTGGGCAGGAAAAAACACTTCAGCTAGTCTGATGTATTAAGTGTTACCGATACAAAACAGTTGAGCCATGTCCCTGACATCATACTGAGAAATAGGTTGAAATAGAGGAAAACTGCAAGGTATGAAACTCATAACTGTAAGGAAACAAAAAGCCTACCCAAACCGCAATATCTCAGTTCAGCACTCAGCAGAAAACACCCCTCTTTACAGGTGAACAGCTGCTGCACACTTCCCTGTGGTATAAAAACACAGCTATTAAGTAAATGTAATTTGGCAGAGGAATCCACTGAGGCTCCCACCAGTTTGCACATACTGAAACCCTCAAATGATTTGTGCTTCATTAGAAGGCTTCTGAGCTGATTTTGGCATTCACATGGAGTTACAGGCACAGCAACCCTGCTCTGGACAGTACAGGCAGCATGTGAAAGGCCAGGAGTGGATTTTCAGTATGAATGGCAATGAGGCTGATATCCTGGCACAGTACACTCAACAATAAGACTCTCCAGGTGCTCAGAGGAGGGTAAGAATGTCAGATAAACAATTTGTGTTTATATGTCATTATTTGGTATGCGCAGGTTTGATCAAAAGCTACCAAAACAAACAAACAAAAAGCTGAAACAAATGCATATCTTAGCAGGCCCCATAATACAATCACTGCTGCAGAAATGTTTTTTTCAGCCAGAAAGATTCACCCAAATGGCAGAATGTAATTAAAGGTGCAGATATCAAGACAAGGGGTCCTCATCTTCTTTCACCTCCACATCACTTGAATGTGCAAAAGCTATTCCATAAAGAAATAAAGAAAAATTATTTGTTCTTTATTGAAAGTTTGGTTGTACTTACAAAAACGTTCTTTTATTAATTCTAGATAGATGAACTGCATATAGATGAGTTGACTCAAGATGATTTAACAGCCAATTACTGGTTAGAGATGGAATGCATCTACAGTGGATGACAGAAATTGTAATGAGTTACATCCCTGAAAAAAGAATTCATGAGCCAGATGTTCAGAAAACACTACTTGTATTATAGGGACTTAAGGATTTTTAAAGCGCTCTTCTTTATGCTTCCTTACTGCTTGCTTTTAAAAGTTACAAGTTTTCATTTTCGTTTTACAACTTAGGAAAGAAAAAACACTTTATTTCCCTTACTAATTATTTTGTGATGCTGTAGACTGTATCACTCAGAGAAAAGTCAGTAGTAAAGGAACATTCAATGACATTGATGGCCTCTGAATGCACATGGTCCCGTAGATGGTGTGGCATAAAAGGTACTTAATAATTAATAAGTGAAAAAAAAAGAAGCAGCCATACTAGCTGTTGCAATAGTACTTTAAATTAAAATAAGTCTTTTCATTTGCTTTCCTTTTGGAAAAGATACCTGACCTTATCTATTCTTTAACATAGTTACACAAAGCAAAAGTTTCCCCTAGTGGGGAAAAAACACAGAGGAAACAAGTTTGAAAACATTTTCTTCAAATCATGTTGAATAAGTTTTTTACTTAACCACTTTTTAAATCATGAATTACTCAAATACTGTGATTGTTATAACACACATCTCTACTTTCTTAATTTCTAAAAGGATTTAAAGCTCCCGACCAACTAATCTCTAAGGATATGTGGGAGATCACAGGGTGTAGGAGGAAAAGAACTGGGGGAGAGAATGCTTCCTTAGAAATTACCTCGGAGCTTCAGCTTGATGTGAATCCAATTATTCAGTATCAAACAACAGCTAGTTTTTTAGTAACTAATTAAAGGGAAAATGTTATTGTGTACCACATTCAGAGAAATATTTCTCCTCACTATAAGACAACTGCATAATGAGAGGAATTATTATAAGGAAAAGAAATTAAAATAAGAACAAAGAAATAAAGAGTAAAGAAAAAAGTTTTAAGTTAAAATATAAACTAACTTTGAATGAATGAAAATTAAATGGCTTTGGATGAAATTTTAAAATGTACATTTCAAAATTCATTGTAAAGTTTCTTTCTGAATGAGGGAGACAGAAGAAGGAGTGTAAGGAAAGAGGAGCAGATGATCATCCCAATAATTAACTGCATTTCCCATTATGCATTTGAACACATGCAGATTTATTGGAGAAGAACAGAAATGAACATGGATTAAGCATTAGTACTGATACAATATATGGATTTTCAGTATTTCTTTGTTCAGGGGTGGCGTTTTGTGTTTTCAGAACCCAAATGTTTAATGTCAAAGCACTGTTAAAAATATATAAATCACCCATCTGAAAGAAGCATTAGGATGACTGTCAGCTTTATGAGAATCTCCTGTACTCCTCTTTCTACACCCAAAAAAGCAGAAGTCCTAAAACTCATTTAATTATGACTTAATTATGGCAATTAACATGAGAATACACTTGATTGTGAAGACACTGTAGCCTTCAGTCTGACAGAAACTAGTATGTTCCATTAACCCATTATAAATCCTCATAAAAATCCATTATAAATCTTCATAAAAATCACCCGCCTCTTTTAATCACTGTACCATACATCCATTCCAGATGCACATATGCAGAGACCTAAATACATAGATATCTATGTATATACATATTTATCCATACAGACATGCATATTTCTATATCCCAAGCAAGGATAATTTGTCCTTTCATTTGTAGAGAATTGTAAGTTTTTGCATTCTCTAACTTAGCAGTTTTAGTCTTATTGCAATATTTGCATGGTGATATACAAGAATTAATCATCTCAGGAAGCAACAACGAAAAGGTTTTGTGAACTCATTCAGTGTCAATGCAAGCTCACTAGCATGCTCCAGTTAGCTGGCTCCTTATCTCCAAAAAAGATAATGAAATTGGGCAAATGTTCAGCAGATGTAATGAAACATTCCTAACACATTTTGGTTGTGGTTTTTGAAAACAAAAATATTTCGTTTGCTGGGGGTTTATGATTTTTTTTTTTGGGGGGGTGGGGACAGGGGACATTTTGTTGTTGATGGTTAGATTTTTTTCTCTCCAATAATGATAGCTCCTGCAGAAAGTGCTGGCCTTGATGTAGTCAATGTTTATTTTCAAATGAGAAGGTAGATGAAAGAACCCATTCCAAGGTGAAGTGCAAATGAGCTATTTCCCTACCTGTTCCCAGAAGAAAACTTTAGTAATGTTTTAGTAATGTTTCTAATATCATATAAATAGATCCCTTATCACAAATTTTAACAAAACTGCAGTTTTGAAAGCCTAAGTACTTTTCAGAGGCTACTCATACAGTTTTCTTCTTAGTAACACAGACACTCAAATGCTTGTATGAAATGTCAGTCCACAGCTTTAGTACATGGTTATATCACCAAATAAGGCATTTCCAAATGGGAAGTGCTGTCTGTCAGTTAGGCAGGCTGTTTTGCTAGCTTGCGTCCCAGGAGCCTGAGACAACAAACCACCCATTTTAATGACACTTCATGATACTCTACCACATGCAATTATAGTACTCTTTCTGATGAGGTCCCAGGGCATCAAAGAAATCATGAGTAACTTACCAGATTTCAAAATATTACTCTGAAACTGCAGCATATAACAGGTATAAGCACAAACATGCCAGGTGGTTGCTGAGATGAAATTCTGCTCTTATGGTTCCAAGAACAGTTTGCATTACAAACCTACTGCTGAATGCCAGGTGGATGTTTTGACCTGAATGCATTGCCATACATAGAGGCCTTACATTTGGTTAAAACAAAAATTACCCTTATCCACAACGCTTGTTGGTTCGTTGCACAAACAAGAACTCAACTGGCTCGATATCAGCTGTATTCAACACAGCAAGTCACATTTCACTTGTGGCATAAGATGCTTTATCTGAGAAGAAATACCAGCAAAATCACTAGCCAGACTGCATCACAGTGGTTTATAGCCTAGAATATATCTAGGTAAACAAACCCACTGGAACAAAAGAGTTGGCTTCATTATAACCTTCATATATATATCATTGCACAAATCAGGTCTGGAGTAGACATCCAGGCAACAGCAGTATTCCCTTCTATGTGCAATGTGTATTACCATGCACAACTGGAGGCAGATTTAAGGTTATACTGACAGCTAGAACTAAGACTTTTCTCACTGTAGACAGAGTCTAAGACAGCCACATTAATTTAAAATACTTGGTTTATGCAGAGCATATGCGTTGTGTAGTATGCATATACATAAAAGCACATTGAAGTTTATACTTCGATAGAAATATTTATGAGAGAATTTTATGCTCACTCTTTCTTTGATGATCTGGAGATGAAGGTATTTCATGATTAGATAATCTGCATTTTTTTGTTCAAAATGTTGATTTGCCCATGATTCTGAAAAAAAGCATTTTGGTAGTATCTTTCAAGTACCTTCTTAAAATTCTTCTGATAAATTTCTTCCCTGAAGTGAATGATTTATTTGCTCAAGTGGGCAATGAAACTAGTAGCTCTAGGATAAAAGACTTTAGTCCCATTAGCAAAAAGATCCCACTTTAATGATTGGGGGGGAAAAAAAAGCTACTGCCATAAGATGCCTTCATCCATAAAATAAGGAAGTAGAATAGGTGTACTTTTTTCCATTAAAATGTAAACTAACACCGCATATTAATTACACTTGAGGTTTGCAATGAGATAGCTGGGTTTTAAATAAGATTTTAAGATTAAGAATAAATTTTACAATAGTATTAATAGACCACCAATTGAATAGCTACAATTCAACCATACAAACCACCCACTGGCCTCCAAGGAAGACAAAATTAACTATAGCAACAGCAGCCTGTGAGAAGGGAGCCTTGATCATCCAAGCACACACTGGCCATCTGATCTTAGATGCTGGCAATATGTAGTGCAATTATTTGGATAATTATAGTATTGGTTGCTCCCATATGTTTCATTAAACAAACCTTTGGCCTGTGAACAGGCTGTAAGCAGACCTGTCAGAACTAAAACAAAGGTACCTGAACTCTTAAAAAGGGTGGCAAAGTTTAATAAATGAGAATTAATGGAAACACTTAAGCTCAAATACCAGCTAAACCAGAAAGGCCTCTGATAGCTTAGCCTCCAAAAGACACAAGCTAATGTCAAACCAATGCAGGCAATTCAAAAAAGTGGCATCTTTCGAAATGCAGCAGTGGACAAAGCTTTAAAAAAAAAAACAAAAAACAAACAGTATAACATTTATGAAATAAAACAAGGTTCGTTCTTATGAAGCCTTTCTTAAGAAGGGAAAACTCAAGAACATTTAGAATCATGTTTGTTGTCTCAGAAATTGAGTTAGTTAATTAAATATCTCAGATAGTAGAGTGTTTAAGTAAAATTCTCAGAAGAATGAGCTGCTCATCTTATCTTCACTTAACTGTATTTAGTAATGATGGCAATTGTTTTAACAGAGCAGAGAAGATATTACTTCAGTGAAAGTATATTCACTGTTTCTTTTTCTTTATAGAGGTACTATTTACACATTTTGGTAAACATGTTTTACATAGACATTTTGCATCTGGATTAAAACTTTTAACCGTCCCTTCCCTCCTACTCTGGAAACTGTGTGTAAGTTAAAACAGTAGAACCTGTGAAATTTAGTCAGTCTTTACATTCTGGATCACTATTGTCTTGCTTCCCTGGAACAGAGTCTCTTTATCCCCCAAATAATTTTACCAAGTTTGGGCATACAGAGGTTCTTCTCCGGACTCTCCACCAACGAAATTTTATTCTAGGGTATAGATTTCAAATTAAATTGTTTGGAATATTTTTGCAGAGAAACCTTTATGCTATATTCATCCACTTTCCTCAAGGTGCTATTCCCACAATAAAAGACACTTATTTGCAATTCTGCTAAGAAAAAAATTTAAAATCTAGAAGTGATTAAATACATTACTGAATTAAGATCTATATAGATGTAGTGATACCACTGACAACATGTGTAATGTAGGTGTAGAAGTAAGTTCTTGCAGATAATCAAAAGGCAGCCTTCAAATGTGCTGGGATTCATTTTAGAGGAGTACAAACCTTAAAGAAATAAAAATGCATAGTCTAATTTTGTTGAATAGATTGTCAATATAAATTTAAAGAAATATAGCACTTTTGCATGCTTAAACAGTTTGTTGTGGCAACCTTAAATATTTTGACATTTTTAGGCCATGGTTCTAGAATTGCTTTATCGTCAGATGAGGTACAGCTGCAAATTCAGAAGGATCTACCACTGCATCAGCCATTATGGACTCCAGCCATATGCTCATGTGCCAAATTGGTACTCAAACCCTCCCTACTGGCTGGATATAACAGTTACCACTTGATCCAAATGATCTTTAATTGTCACATTGCAGCACATTGATCATGCAAAACTTGGTGGAGTGCTCTAACTTGTCATTGTGTTTGGCATAAAGCACTGTTATTATAGTTTGTTACTATTCAAATACAGTATCAGGTGTCATTTTTATTTTCTTCCAAGAAGCTGATGAGCCTGGGCACCAAAGCTGCCTGGGCACCAGCATGGCTTGCTGCACAGACCATCAGCATCTGTTCCTGTCCCAGTGTCCTACAGCACAGAGGATTTCCACAAGTTAATCCTTTTTGCAAACCTTTGTTTTCTTTCAGATTTCAGTAAAGAGCAGCTCAGTGGTTTGCCCTTATATGAAGGTCTAATATCCTCATTGTGACAAACTAAACAAGTAGCTATTTTTATGACTGAAATGCCTGAAAAAAATTTTCTTCCTGTGCCTAAACGGGGTGGGGTGTGTGTGGAATATATCAAGCAAGTATCAAGAAGAGCTATTGCTTAAAACTCCCTTCTTATCTTGCCATTACAGGCAGGTTTGCCCTGATGCCCTAGTTTTGTCACTTTTATTTAATTCTGGGTTTACCAATGAAACCACAAATACTAGCAGCTTTGCATCAAGCTTTCATTGTGAAAAGAGCAGTTAAATAGCTCTAACACTCCATGTTACAATTACCAGGATGTTATGAAATCTCATAAAATACATGATCTTTTTAAAACATAACAGTTCATGAATAGCTCTTTGAAAAGAGACTAGTCAAAACACTTTTTTTTCCTGCTAGGTGGTTGAAATTAATAAGATCATACAGCTCATAATAGTTAGATCAAAACATTACAAATTTTAACTGAAATATCATCCCAACCATCCTGCATTCCAGTGCAGGACTTCCTTATCTCTACCATTTGGCAATAAGCAGTCAAGTATTTTGTTATTTCAAAAACAAGTACTCCACAATTCAGAAAATTGCAATCTTACACTAAGTATGAAAAAGAACCTTCATTATAAAGACACTATTTGGATTAGCATTTCAAGCTGAGTTTACAATTTCTCACTATTAATATTTCACACACATAAGGCTGTCTAAAAAGCATAAAGTCAGAAGGCCAGGAGCCAAGTGCTGCTGCTAGCTGGATCCAGAAAACAGTCTCTAAATATAGCACTTAGAATTCATTTAGTGCCTCCTGTCATGTCACCAGCCCTTTATGCTGGAAATTTCTATTCTAGGGAAGAACATTTGCCAAACAGCCACTTCCTTTTTAAAATTAAAAAAAAAAAAAAAATAGCCCTTGTTATTATTTCACACAGAAGTTACACTTTTTTTTTCTTTCAAGATCATACAAATTCCCTGTAAAGAGTACAGGCTTACAGGAACATTAAATTAGAACCCACTTTTTTCTGTCACACATTGCTGAATGAATGGCAAGTGCCTGCAGCACTTTAGGATTAGGGATATTTCATTTTGACCATTGAGGAGCCATTTCTGCCTTCTCCTACTCCTCTTCCTTACAGGCCTCCTCCTCACTCCTTTCTCCTCCCAGAGTGCCTGGTCAGACAGAGCCACTGCAGTGCTGTGAGCAAAGAAAGTGAGAGTTTGCCCCCTCATCTGTGAGAGAAAAGTGGTTCCTTGCCTTAAATATACTGACACTCTCTGATCCAAGACTTAAAAATAAACATCAGCTTTTCAGCCACTGCTGTAATAAGTGCTACACAAGAGTGCAGATAGCCCTTGTCAGATCAAGATAACAGTGAAACACCCGTGGTCACAGCAAATTGGAGGGGATGTTCTTGGCTGAAGACATTTACTCTTGAGTAGTATAATAAAAATAAAATCTGATTAGACAGTTAATGTCTGCTTTTCACTGAACTGCTAAAACACCCTGAAGATAAAAGACTTCTCCTGAACGACTGCTTGCATCTAAAGCTACTGAAGTAAAATCTTAAAAAAAAAAAAAAAAAAAAAAAATCACCTCACACACACAAACTTCTTACCCAAAAACAACAGGAAGAAAATCCACCCAAACAGGTAGAGTTTAGATTCCACTGACTGCTGCAATTCACTTATAACCTTATGCAGTTACTACTTTTCTTTTTTCTAAAGCCACTGAATAAAAGCAGAAGTAAAAAGCATCAGAAAAATCTGATACTGTTTTGTCAGCACCTAAGCTTAAAGAAAAAGGTAGTTTATCACGTTAATTATTTTTTTTTATTTTCCCCCCAACGTCATAATACACCCTAAGGTCACAGGAGGCAAAACAAAAACGAGAGCTGTTTGTTTAAGAGCTGCCTGAATAATCTCACAAAAGAGAACAAACGCCTCCAATCAATAGCAATGAGCAGGAGCAGCCACTCTAAACCACCTGGGATGCAAAGAAATCATTCCAGCAGACAAGAACTTCAAGTTAGTTGCCCACCTCTTTCTAAGTTTTGCTGATTAAGCCAGGTCATGCCTTACTTCAAAACCAGACATTTACATAAGGAAGCCAACAGAGAGAACTGTGCATTTTCTTTGCATTGTTTAAGGCTCTTTGACATACTGATTATCCCCTAAAAATTAAAACCTAAATCTAGAAGTAACTAAATCTTAACTAAAAAAATATTCAGATTGACACAGAAAAGTCAGAAAAAGAAAGTAATTAAAACAAGTGAAAACACAAACCTCCTCCACTATTAGTAAAAATTGGCATTTTCTTCACTATCAAGTGCTGGCACAATCATGGAAAAATCAAAAGCAACAACGGATCCTTTATAAGGAATTTTGGCTTGCTTGAAGACCAGTAGCTGACAGCTTACCAAACAAGCCTGTACACAGGAGATGCTCTAACAGAAGCTTGTGCATTTTAATATTGACAGCAAACAAACTAATATTCCCCCCATACACCAAAGCTTTACCTTCAGGCAGATTCAAACACGGCTAAAACAGCAGAAGTTACAAACAGTCTTTCACAGCTCTCAGTAGAAGTCTAATGCCCATATCTTACCCAGCTGTTTAATCCTCAAAAGGCTGAAGGCAGCTGCAAGGTACAGTCAGATACTCTGAAGATCACTAGAGAGAAAGATGTAACTATCACTGCAGCTGCTTTGGACAGGATTCTAAAGCCAACATGTTTCTTGCAACAGGGATGTAAAGAGATTTTTGGGTATTTGCAACCTCACTTCTACTGGAGAGTCCTGCATCAACAAGCATAATTCATCTGCATAATCACTACAACTCCAGTATTTCAGCTCAATCACATAGGCAGCAATTCTAAGAAAGACTCAGCTGCTGCATCTGCATAGCTCAATTATACACTAGTTGTACAGACAGCAGGCTTCACAGTGGCTGAGAGCCACAGAGCTGGCTGGGGGAAGGGGGAACATACACATGTAATACTGAGACAAAAAAAAAAATCTCAAGTACAAGAAAGTCCAGGGTTATGTTGGTAAATGAACACTAATTTCAAGGACACAGCTATAACATGGATTTAGGTTGTGAAAGAGGACAGATTACTCAGTTGTCCTTATATCACTTAACATATTTAGAACCCATACTCAAATTAAGAGTACTTTATCTTGCTTACCAGAAGCTTGTATTTCATAATTTGTGAAACTGCTAAACTACCACTCACAAAAAAAAAAAACACCAAAACCAAAAGCCACAACAAAACTCCACAAAAATTCATGAAAACCTTAGCTCTTTTTAACGCAGCAACTTTACCTCACCCACTAAATTATCTCCTTGCTTTGCTCTCCAACACTCTCCAAGAACCTCTCTCGCCTAAAAAGCTTTTAAATAACACACCAATGAAATTGGTGAAATCAATTAGACTCAAGGAGGTTATTTAGAATTAGATGATGAAATTTCCTCTTTGGGCTTGTTTCTTCATGACAAGAATGTAAGACGGAACGATTTGTAAAGAAAATTTGGTCTGATCAGTATCTCGTCTAATGTTCCTCTACACATATATAACTAAAGCATGGAAAGCTTGAAAATAAAAAAGCTTGGAAAAAAAAATGGTCCTGCTGGATAACAAGTTGTCCATGAGCCAGCAACATGCTCCTCTGGCAAACGTGGCAAATAGCACTGCTATTGGCAATAGCCTCTGGCACTACTAATAGGTAAGTGGGGGTACTTCCCCTCTACTCAGCCCTGGTAAGACACATCTGGAGTGCTGGGTCTAGTGCTGGATTCTCTGATACTAGAAATAATTGGACATACTGATCAAAAATCCAACAAAGAGCCACAAAGATGATTAAGGGACTGAAGCATCTCTCATATGATGCTCAGGTTGAGGGAGCTTGGAGAGCTCAGCCTGGAGAAGGCTCAGGGGGATCTCATCCTGTATATAAAAATCTGATGAGGAAAGGTAAAAAAAAAAATTAAGCTGGACTCTTTTCAGCACTCCCCAGTGACAGGACAAGAGGCAACAGGCACAAATTAAAATGCAGAAAATTCATTTTAAATATATATTTTTTTTTAACTTGTGAGGGTAGTCAAATACCAGCACAGGTTACCCAGGGAACTAGGCATGGGTCCTAACCTTCTCTAACTGACTCTGGGTTGAGCAACGGGAAGTTAAATTAGATGATATCATGTGGTCTTGGCCAACCACCCATGTTTTGTGATAAGTCTGTAAGGTGATACAGTAACTGAAAAAACTCATTCTTCAAAAACATAATAAATGTGAAACATTCTAAATATAAAAAATCTTTAAAGCTGCCAGAAAAATATGTTTCTGCATACAGAGAACTGCTCTTTGAAGTATTTTTGTACCTTTTAAGGTAGAGAAGTCAAACAAGCATGATTTTAAAGGAAATGACAGAAAAATGTCAGTTTTCAAGCTTGTAAGGGAATATTAAATTAGCAGTCATATAATGGAACAAAGCTGTTTAACTAATAATCTTCTTTGAGTGTTGCAAACCAAGTTTACTCTTTCATAAAATTCAAGTCTGCAGGGGCTATTCAATGTGAAAATTCATTTAGACTTAAAATGCAAGTATTCCTAAATATTCCTCTGAAGGGTTCTCTCAAGGAATTCCTGTGGTTGGATTCCACTCTCTTGTATCCCATATTCTGTATAACCCAACTGTATTAATTACAGGGTGAAATATCAGCCTGCTGCATATTTAACCAGAGCACAAGGAAAGACTTTAAGAAACAATCATGTTCAATATTATAGCTAGACTGTAAGATTATGAGAAGTGATTGAAGTTAATCTGGTTATCACTTCATGGTATCCATTAAAAGTAGGACCATCTTGGGAAGTTGTGTCTTTTCAGAAATATATAAATAATGCACCTTGTACTACTGTTGCTGTTGAATATTGTCTGAAAAAATAGTTTACTTCAGGAGAGAGCAATTTATAGTGCTCAAGACTCTAAGTAACAGAGTCTAGTTAAGTTTTCTCATTGAAGATATATTCTGAATATTTGAAAATAGACACTAAAATAAGAAGAGGATAAAACTACCTATTCATAGACTTGTCAAGCTTTCATGTGTTTCAGCAGCAGAGAATAAATGACTTACTCCTGTCTCTATTGAGGTTACTGGCAAATTTCCCATTACCTTCAATGAAGGGAGGGACTGTCACCGTGGGTCTCTGAGGATGAGAGTTATTCATAACAATAAAGCAGTGTGGATCACCAAAAAAAGACCAAAGGAGTTGCATCAAGAACACACAGCAAGACGCGCTGTTGTTCATTTCTCTCTGAAACCCTGTGTTTTTCTATGTCCCTTTTTCATGGAAGCCAGTCTTCTTCAAAGCCTGACTGCCAGAATGACACCTCACAGGCACACAGTCCAAGATTCAAATATTTTGAGGAGGTGTCTGATGTCTCTCCTCTTTCCCTTTTCAAAAGAAATTAGTCATATCCAAATAATAGCACTTGCATATGGCCTTTAATTAAATTCATGCTGCACAATAACGCTGTTGCCATGATGTTGTGTACACTGCCTTCCTATATCCACCCTCCCAAAAACATTGCTGTGCATGGTGAGGAAGCAGACAGTGGCTCAAGTGATTGCAATCCTGGTTTTATAGTCACTGAAGCTGAGGCAGTGCAGTTTGTTCTTCTGGAAAGCTGTGAACTTGTGTTCCACTAATGTTTCTGATGTTTGCTTCTATCCAGGAAGATGAAATGCTTCCTTCTAGTGCTGTTAGTCCAACAGCTTCACAAAACCTAGGAGCCTGATACAATGCCAGCACCATAAACTTCTTTAAGGCATTTACAACAGAAGCAGACGTGCTCTAGAGTTTTCTACTGCTTCCCATATTGATCGTTTATGTTGAAATGCCAATGAAACCCTGCACATACTAGCTTCTGAAAGTACCCTGCTAAATACTTATATTCACTGTTTAAAGAAGGGAATAAACTCAAAATGCATTAACTGGCAACACTTCTGTTTGCTTGTTTGATTTGAGAAAATAGCATAGAGTTTCAAGTAGTGAGTTAATCTCCATGAAGATAATTTGCAGTTATTTTAAAATTTAAATTACTAAGGGAGAAACAAAATTCAGACTCTGCTATTTGTTTCCTTTTTTTTTTTTTCTTTTATGTAGAGTTCAAATATGGAGGGTCAATTAAAAAATCAAAATTACATGTCAGGTTTTCCTGTGATGTATCCTGTGTGTCACATCAGCACCAATATTTGCTCATGTGCTTCTTGGAAGTGTTACTGCATGAAGGTTTTACTCTTGAAAACTTTCTAAAAGCTGTTCTAAAAAACTTTCTAAAACTTTCTAAAAGGTGAGGGGAAAAGGGATGACCCTACTCAAGAGAGAGCCCTACAAAAGATACATGATGATGTTGCAGGGTCAACCACAAGGTTGTACCTGCATGAGGCAGACACGACTCAAGATCATTTTCTGTCAGTGCAGGTCTCCAGCTGATTGCTACCACCAGTGTAAAAGGGGGTGATTTCTTCGTCACCCAGCCCCACCAAGAAACACTTCACCTTTTCTTCAGGCAGTTGTTCTACAGATGTGCACCAGGCAACTGTGCCAGGAAGAATAAATGTGGCTGCTGTGCAAAAACTATTTTAGAGCTTTAATACTAATATTTAGGCCTATCATCACTTAGAAAGTATCCTTGCTGAGGAAATGCTTAGTAGCAATTCACATATTACCACAATAGAAATAAAGAGTTTCGTTTGTTTCACTATAGCATTCAGTAATTAGCTTTTCAATCTTTCAAAGCTAAAATTTCCTTATTGAAATGCAACTACTATAGTTATCCTCATTATAATGGAATTTCATTAACAATACCATCTAAAGCACAAATTATCCTACCACTTAAAGGTCAGTTGCTTCCAAATTTGCCTATTCCATATAAAAAAAATAATAATAATTTGAGGCCTGTTGCAATACCAGTTTTTAAAATATCTTAAGGTCGTGTGAAACTTACTTAATACACAACTGGTTATTTCCTTTGGGTAGGTGTACTGAACAACAGTAAGACAATTTAATAGAAAATAGTAGATTTATGTTTACTGCAGTTTACATTTGACATGTTTGTAAGCATAGTTTATACCTGGAGAAAACAGCACTAGACCAGAATTCTAACAGGTGTGTTTATATGATTAGCATGCATTAGCATTAAATAGATATAGTAACAATATCTGTTAGTGCAAAAACAGAACTGTGAAGATTCTTTCCTTTCCAGCTTCCTTATTTTGCATTTTTTTAAGCCCTGATGTTAGAAAATTCATGCTAAATTTTAAGACAATCTTCTTCACAAATAAGTTTATATATCTGTTTTAAATCTTTAGATTGCTGTGAAAATATGTATTGGCATGATTTTCTGAGATTTAATTTCTTTCCTTTCCCCTCTTTACTTCATTTCTCCTTTTAGAAACCTTTGTTTTGCTCATGACAGAAAGAAGCTCATGCAGGCACAGAAGATTAAAAGGCAAAAGATGTTATTCAAGCTTCAAAACTCTTTTTTTGTTATTGTTATTAGATTCCTTGTAACTTGTGAAATTTAGTGTCATTCTGAACAATTTACATTTCAGCATACTGTAAGGTAAAAGAATATCTGCTAAATTAAAAGGCCAAATATCCCTTTATTTACTATCTGATAAAGAATTAGAAATTTAATTAACTTCACAGAGATATGCAGGAGCGCATTATACTCCCTTAATAGCTTGGGGGGCCTTTAGAAAAGATTTTAAACAACTGGTAACTGAAAGAACCAAGAACATCGTCATTGTATATTGAAAACAAAGTTTGAAGAAAAAAAGAAAGATTCATTAAGTAGTGCCAAAATATTTTCAAAAGCTGAATCACTTGGTTTCATTTTGCCCCTTAAAACTGCCTGTATAGTAAGCAGAATTTCCAAACAAAGGAAATTTCCAAGGTATCTAGAAGCCAAAATATTTTGTTCCCAGAATTCTGGAGGAGTCTTTATGAAACCAAGCAAGTTATTGAAACAAACAAATTTTATAAATATATTGTGTTAATAAATATTCTATTTGCAAAAAAAATATTGTCAGTGTTGTGCAAATAAAGTTCTGCTTGTTAGTTCCACTGAACATAAGAATTTATATCACTAGTTCTATGCTCTGCAGCTTTATTTGCAGCCATAAGGGAGAGTATATTGCACTCCTTCCAAAAATTTAAGTGTATGCAGACCTAATGGCTGTATAAATCTGCAACTTATTCTGATTAAAAAATATCCTGATTAGAAAAATAATTAATCCTGAATTATTTTTTATTAATTTTAATCTGTGAGCAACAACTAGCACATAGACTAGTTTCAAAAACTGGCTAAGTGAGGATGGCATTACACTTATCCTATTGTTTTCTTTTAGAAGTGTTGCAAAAACAATTCACAAAAAACTGAACCATTACTGAAAACTATGATTCTTCTTCCTTCAGCCAAGTTTTTTGTTTTGGGGACAACCTTTGAAGTTAATTGAATAAATTTATATGCTCAAAAACTATGAATAAAATTGCACATTATTTCCCCAAAGCCACATGGATTGGTGGAAATGCTAGTATGTCATAATATGTGTCATTGCTTTATTTAATTCTCTGCAGAAATTAATTACCTGATGTGACAAGTTGTCACATTATTTTGTTATTATTGTTGTTGTTGTGAAAACAGGAACAATACTTGCATCAGAAGTAGATATACCAGTCAGTAATATAAGTAGCACTGTCTTTTTATAGAATGTCCTAAAATACAGACACGGCATCTTTGAAGAAACATAATAGCAAAAATAATTTCTTTTTTCAATTAATTCCTGTTTCATATCAATATGACATAATGGCCAAATATGGAAGTGGTCTTTAGACATTTTGCAGCCCAGAGAATATTTCTAGAGACCTTTTTCTAAATAATTAGCTGTATGTAGCTAAGACCTGTTGTTTGCTATTAACAATCAGACTGTTCTTGTTAAAGGGGGAGGAAATAAGGATGAGACAGGGTGAAAGGCAGAAAGGTTTGCAGGGTCCTTCAAGGTAGGATTTCCTATTCTTCTACATGAGAGGCAAGCATGCTGTAGGAATAGCTCCAGAGAGTGGAGCAAAAACAATGGACTCAAAACCTGGTTTTCCTTGGTGAACATTTCTTACATTAAACACAGGAGATATTGTTACTCTTCTCTTGTGTTTGAAGAACATATTCATGCCATTTGCTCCAAGATTTATTACAAATTGGCACCATCCTTCCCTTGTTACATAGATCTCTTTCTGTTACAATTGAAATAAATCATTTGAGTGCTTTTATGCACTAAATAAATGAATTTCAGTACATAGTTTTTTAGAAATTTTCATGCAATATTTTTGCTTTAATGCAATCAATTTCCTTAGAAAAAGGCTTATACTGTTAACTTGAACCTTCATAAACTTTCAACACTGTTACTATGATTGTCTTGAAAACCTGACACAGTAGAAAAAAGTTGATCTCATTCAGCCTAAGTTTTAGGAGACAGAACTGTGCCTCTATCAGTTTGAAATGGCAAATGAGAAAAAACAATCTCCACATCTACCTCATAACTTTGTTTCTCTGCAGCGAGTGGAGATGTGCCCTGCCCGATAAGACTGCAGCACTGCTCTGCAAACACCTAAAGGCTGGCTGCAGCAACAGCCTCATCAGGGATGGAAGGATGTTGCTACTCATCCATTTACTCCACTGTGTGTGTTTCAGCACAAAATCAGGGAGAGTGGAAAATTTGTTATAACCACTCTGACACAAACTCCTAAACTCTGAATGGGTGTCAGTAGCAGGCAGTGGGTTGGAGCAGAAGGTACATGCAGAGGGTACATCCTACATGCCCCGAGGCATAAACATTCAGTGTTATCAAAATTACATGTTCCCAAAATTGAAAGAAAATATTCCCAGCTGTCCTCAACCCCACACAGAAAATTTGCTCAGTATAAACTGTCAGATGACAAACTACACTAAAGTACAGTTTCTTTCCTTGTTTGTTCACTGAAACAACAATTAGATGCAAAACCCTAGAAGGGTTAAGGACCCAGTTTGAGAGCAAATCAGTGTTTCTCCTAGGGTTTGCAGTTTCAGACATTAGCTCATCAGAATTAAATCAACACCTTACAGCCCAATCTGATCAGAAACTTGCCTATTTTAAAGGATCTGTCTTAAGTTTTGAGGCCAACTTTAATTATGCACCAAGTACTCTCTGTGCAATATTTTCAAACAAGCAATAAAACAGAAAGCTCGCCTAATGCTACTGAATGAAAAGTAGGAAAACCATAACTGTAAACTTGGGACAATGACAAAGTTGCATTATGAAAAAAGTCATTGTACTTTCAAATGTCATTAAGTTCCATCAAATGAAAGTTAAAATAAACTATCATGTCCCTACTCTTAATCGTAATATAAAGTAAGCTCCAAAAATCTACATATACTCACATTTTTCAAAGTATTTTAAGCAATTGAAAGTAAACGTGGCTTAGCTTTTCCTTTAACTCACATTGCTGTAATCCAGATTAATTCAAGCACATAGAACCAGACAGCTTTAAATAAGAAAAAAATGCTAAGGAAGAATTTGATTCTGTATTGTGTGACTTTCATAATAAAACATCTTTTTATAATAAATTTTCTTAACAAAAAACCCATGAGCTCTGTCTTTTGGCAATACAAGAAAATGAAATTGATAGAATTCTAGTTTAATTACTTCAGCTCATAATTGTTGGGTTCTTACATTATCTCATTATTATGCATTACTCATCGTACATTATTTCATTCCAGACTTGAAATAAATGGAGAAAAGGAAGAAAAGCTGCTTCTAAACTCTTTCTTGATCACTACGTTTTTGTAAAATCAGCTTTTTCACCTACCAGCTTACATATTATTCCATATTGGGAGATCAAAAAATTACGAGACGTAATTCTTCTTTTATACTCAAATACAGCAGTGAGAACTCTTTCCTATAAATTATTTCAAAGTATGCTGTGACAGGGTATATTGTACTTAAAGTCTTGAAAGGCAGTTATAACATTCATACTTTCTGAAAAGGAATAAAATCTTACAAGATTTAAGTACAGGTTACCTTCCTTATAAAACTGACTCTTCTGCTTTTTTAAGAATCTATTTTATTTTCCATCACAAATATGGAATCATGAGGGCATATTATTTATTGCAGAATCTGTGATTCTGTGATATTTATTATGACAAATGAATTGTACAGCTACCACTAAGTAACATACTAAGCACTTAAGCATTAGCACAGTGGGGTTTTTTTCAGAAGGTATAGCTTGATCTATATGTAATACCTGTCTTTTCAGTAATACTCTAGAGCTTTTATGGTTTCTACTAGCTGTACATGTTATTTCTCTTGCCACTAGATACAATTATTTTATGCCAAGCATAGCCGACCTTTTATGGTTTTCTTTGTTTTATTGCTTTCAAGTTAAAACATTATCATTGCCTTCTATCTTAATTTAAATGCAAAATCCATTTTTGGACAACATGAGTAAAAAATATTCAAGTTTTCAAATGCCAGAGTGTGTAAATAATCACTACAGAAATTTAAGGGATGTTTTTTGCTAGAGGAATGCATGCTCCTTTCATTTTCTATTCTCTTTCATCCTTGTAGCTTTTGCTTTGAAAATCCATGTTTCCAGGCAATAACAAGGGTATAAAGTTATTTTCTGCAAATTGTGCAGTTCTAGTGATCTTCGTTTCTCTTAAGCATCTCTGCCAAAATGGCTGCATAAGCATTTTCCAATTACACATCGAAATGTTAAGCAGTTCTAATACATGCACAGGCCAGAATGCTGGGTACCTTTGTGCTAGGTCTTCTCCATCAGCTTCTTATTTGACCCACACCCTTTTACCATGGTTAGAAGAGGAGCAAGATACACTCTTAGTAGTAAACAAGTAGGTACAAGACAGAGGAGAAAAAAAAACACCCAAAAAATGGTAGGAAAAGGGAAGCATTTTAGTTTTTAAGCCAGCTGTTTATAGCAAGCCCACTCTTCTGCTCTCTGCTCTCACAGCTGCTGGAGTAAAAAGCTACATTTGCTTCTCTCAGTTTTCCTCCCTTCAGGCATGCTTCCCACAGTTCTCCTGAGCCTCAATGCCCAAAAAAGATGGGATCTCTATGTAAATGGACTTCTAGTCTTCTAAAAAAATTTCCTTTCCTTCTGCAGCCTCCATTTCTCACATCCTCACAAAGTCAACTTGGTATTTCAGTAATACCTACAGGATAAATTGCATAAGGCTTTTGGGTTGCCTTTCCTCTTCTGTTTGATCAAAGAAAGAGGAAAGGTGTTTGTGGGCCAGGTTCAGCTGTGACCAAAGCAGCTCCTTCAGAGGCAGCTGCTAGAACTTCTTGGAGCCAACTTGTAAAAGAATCAGCAGCCACTTCAGCTGTGCCCCAGGAACCATCTCATAACTTCCCATGTAGAAAGGATTTTACCTTTTACCTATTCGGTGCAGCATGGATGGATGGCACAGCTGGTGAATTAGAATCATATTCCTATAACTAGGCACACCAAAACAGTATTCCAAAAGGGAAGGTACAGGCAGATTGCATGTTAAAAACATGATATGATGTAAGTAGAACCAATGTAATACATCAATATGGAGACTATCCTACTCTCCCACTGTTGTTACTTAACAAATGAAAAACTTTTCTGAGAAAATTCAATTAAAACATTTGTTAATTTACACAATCCTAAACAGGTTGTGTAATCAGCTATTTAGAAACTACTGCTCTTAACCAATAAGTTTCCTTTGCTGAAAATGAAGAAAGAAAAAAGAAAAATGAAAAGGTTGAGTTGCAGAAATATGTGATAGTGGTGGTTTCTTTTCACCCTTTAAATACTTATCTATAACTCTTCACATTTTAACTATAGCACTCCACTTTCCCACTTTTAATCTTACCTTTCATGTCCTTGGAGAAAATCTCATCACTCTCTCAGCTCACAAGAAAGTGTGCTGAAGCCAGTGACAACCAGACTGATTTCCTTGCCAACTGATAAGCCTGTCAGCTTTACTAGATATTTCAGAATTTATAGCATAGATTGCATCTTCCTGAATTAAGTATTCAAAAATACATTTGTGTATTTTCATATCAGCTGATGACCTTCGACTTTGTTTATCCTCAGTACATAGTCTGTTGCAGGGAGTACAGTCAGGGAAAGCTGCTGAATTGATATTCTTGATTTTAAGTTCTATATCTCTGCTAGTTTTTGCTAGGGTAGAGCTAATTTTTTTCTTTTGACAGTAGCTGGTATGCAGTGATGTTTTGATTTTATGCTGATAACTCAGAGATATTTCTGTTTTTTCTGAGCAGCATTTACACAGAGTCGACACCACTTCTGTTCCTCACCACACCCCACCTATGAGGGGCCTGGAGGGGCACAGTGGGTTGGGAGGGGAAACAGCCAGGACAGCTGATCCCAACTGATCCAAGGGATATCCCAGGCCATGTGATACCACACTGATTATATAATGGGGGGAGTGGAAGAAGAACGAAGGTGAGGAGAGCATTTGGACCTATGTCATTTGTTTTCCCAAGTCACCCTTATGTGTGATGCAGCCCTGCCTCCCTGGGGATGGCTGAACACGTGCCTGCTCATTGGAAGGCACAACTGAATTCCTTGTTTTCCTTTGCTTGTGTACACGCTTGATCTTTCCCTATTAGACTGCCTTTATCTCAATCTACAAGTTTTCTTATTTTTCCCTTCTAATTCTTCCTCCCATCCCATCAGGGGGATTGAGCAAGTGGATCTGTTGTGCAGGCTGGGTTAAACCAGGACAGCATAAATAAATTCACAATGAAGGAAAAGAGGCATAGAGCAAATATTGGCCGAGTGAGTGTTTGAGCACACATACAAGATAAACAGAGCAGGCACAGAAATCAGAAAGTGACTTTCAGTCCAACAAGAAGAACAAGGTCCTGAGCCCATACCATTTTGTGAAAAACAGAAGTACCTCATCAGTATAATTCTGCAGAGAAAAATTTATCAAGGTCTGAGAAACAAGACAGTCCCAGTCACCTGATGCATAATGCAAATACATATCCCCTCACATGTAGTCAGATGAGACATATCCTCTTCCTTTTAAAAAGTGGGGGGTTTTCATTTAACTTGAACTATATTTTAATTGAAAAAACAGCATTATTTTTATTTTTGGTTTGCTATAATACATATCTAAATCCCAGTGATACAATGACATCAAGTTTAAATAAAATCCTTCAGCTGAAAAGTGGAATATTTTTTATAAATGCTCTATTTAATATTTTCCTAATTGTTTAATGTTTTACATTTATTTGTATTGTATATTACACAAAATTAAGACCTGTAAGAGAATGTTACAATAAAATATTTCAAACAAAATATAACAAGTTAAAGAAATCTAATAAAGTTTCATTTGATTTCAGTCTTTCCTGTATTAGTTGTTTGTTTCCTCTTTTCCCCTTGACATTTATGTTTTCAGTATAGTCCTTGTGTCTTTTTGCATTTCTTTAGTTACCTTTTTCTTCCCTCAGTCTTTTCTATTATTTCTTCCTGCACTGTTCTGTCCTACTATTTTTAGTTATTTTACTCCTGTGCTTTTTCAACTATCATTTGGGCTCAGCAAGAGAGCAAAACTATTTCACACAAGGAAAGAGCAGCATGGAAAAGAACAATGTTTTTTCTCGGTCTTCCCTAACGAATCAGGGTTTTTTTCAAGTAAAAATAAGCGAAGGAATGACTTGCTGAAATTCACCAGTTTAACAGGGAAAAGTTGCATTTATTTGCCATTTAAGTAGTAATGTGCTTTAAAAATAATTCAGTCAGGCAGCACAATTATGGTGGCCACATTTATGAAAGTGATATTGAAATAGTAATTTATGGCAATCTATGATTTATAACTGGCAGACAGAGACCACCTCTGGCTTGATAAAGGGTTTTTTTTATTATTCTTTCTTGGGTTCATATTCTTATTTCTTCTCAGAGTTGCAAATTCCAAAGGACATACATAAAAAGGCAAAAAGTTAGTAAATTCTTCTTGATCACCATTTACATCTATTAGTTACATGTTGGGGTAAACTGGTGACAAAATATTGTTGTAGAAATACTACCTATAAAAAAGTAGGATGACGTTTCAAGAAATATATGTTATCATTAACTTAATATGTGCCTTGATTTTTATGTACTACACAGTTTAAAATAAAAATATTTTGGTATATAAGAAGTTTTCTTAGACCAACTTCATCTCAAAAGAGAGGTTCAGAATGTTACAAGTGCAGAAAAATGTCAATCCAGTTGGGATAATATTAAAAAAAAATTAATATCCCCTTTATCTACTCCAAAACTGTGTTTTGAACGTAACCTTTCAGGTTCATAAGGAAAAAGTAATTCTGAGAAAAATCAGGCAGTAAATATTTTCAAAAGTTTATTTTTAATAATTGTATTGTCTTCAATACCCGGTAATCTGGAAAAATGTTGGTATCCCTTTTTCACATGTACTGCATTATCAGGTAGAAAAGAACTTCTGCCCTCAATGGAGGATAGAGACAAAGTCCCTGGACAGGAAATAAAGTCAGGAAAAGTACAGTATCTTTAGCATATCCTAATCTAAAAACTTGCAACTATCTTCAAGCAACATTGGCAGTTAAATTTTCAAGTGTCAAAACATTTATTGCTTATACAATTCAGTATCAGCATATCCTTGGAGAAATGTAAAATCATGCATTATTTTAAACAGGATTATTTTCCCATACCCTGGAAAAAGGTATGACTTTCATGCACTTTAACATGGCAAAGTAATTACCATTTTAAAGAGTTCTTAGTCCTAGTATTTCACTATTCAATAAGGTGGAATAACCATTTTACATATAAAGTGTCTCTGTGAAATTCAGAAATAATGAAAAAAATCATTCCAAAGGAAGTAAGTGCAGGAAATACCTTCTGTTCTATTTCACCAAAGAAGCTATTTGAACCTTAAGACATCTATAAAATAATCAACTCCCATTTTTATCTGTGTACATTTCTGAGTTGAGTAGTGGGGTTGACACACCTGAGAGACAGGATACGATCCAGAAGGACCTGGAGAAGTATGAGAAGTGGGCATATGGGAATCTTCTGAGGTTTAACAAGACCAAGTCAAGGTGCTGCACCTGGGTTGGGGCAACTGCCACTATCAACACAGGCTGGGGATGATCAGAGGCAGAGCAGCCTGGCTGAGAGGGACTTGGGAGTGCTGGTGGGTGAAGGCTGGACATGACTCAGCAGTGTGCACTCACAGCCCAGAAAGCCAAGTGTGTCCTGGCCTGCATCCAGAGCACCAGGAGCAGCAGGGGAGGGAGAGGATTCTGCCCCTCTGCTCTCATGAGACCCCACCTGGAAGACTGCATCCAGCTCTGAGGCCCCAAGGCAGGATATTGACCTGTTGAAGCAAGTCCAGAGCAGGCCACAAAGACAAAGGAATGGGGCACCTCTACTATGAGGAAAACCTGTTTGCTTTGGGTTTATTCAACCTGGAGAAAAGAAGGCTCTCATACGACCTTACTGAGGCCCTTCAGTACTTAAAGGGGGCTTATATAAAACATGGAAACAGACTTTTTAGTAGGCCTTGTCACAATAGGACACAGGGTATTTGCTTTAAACTAAAAGAAGGTAGAATCATACTGTAAGAAATTGTTTACTGTGAGGGTGAAGAGACACTGGAGCAGGTTGCCCAGAGTGGTGGTAGATGCTCAGTCTATGGAAACATTTAAGCTCAGGTTGGACAGAACTCATAGCAGCCTGATCTAATTCAAGATGTCCTCCTGCTCATTGCAGGGGGATTGAATTAGATGGCCTTTAAAGATCCCTTCCAACTCAAACCATTCTATGATTTTATTAAACAACTCCAACATATTTTATAAATGAAATAAAATTGCTTATAATGGCATATGTTTAAATGCATGGTCCATTTCTAGACTTCTGAGAATCATCAACAAGTCCATTTCATTGATAATTTAATGGAACAATTTTAACTATATGGTATATTTCTATGTATTAGGTAACTGAGCCCAGTATATTCAGAAACACACATATTTCTCTCAATAAACAAGTCCAAGCACCTCTCTTTCCTTTGCTAGCTTACCTCACTATTTGAGGATGAAGGCACACACAAATTGGTTAAGTTAAATGAGATCTCTGAAACCCAACATTCAATATATTGAAAATAAATCGACAAATTCTGGAAAAATTTATATCATAGGTCTGCTTAAAATCTTAACACACAAGGTAGCCCCAGACATTTTTAGCTTTTGTGATCTATGGAGTAGACAATTACAGTATGTAATATTCTAAACTCATGAGATGTGATTTCATAAAGAGCTTCTGAGTTCTAAAATTGGCTCATATGAGTATATATACTACGACACAATCAGCTCAGAGCATTTGCTAAAATTATTATTTTTTACATTACCATAAATAGTTGTTCCCTTCAGCATAGTTTAAGAAAATGTCATCTCTGCAATTTTTTTCTCATAATGAAAAGTCTTCTAGCTTAATTTATCTCCAAGTAATGTCTATCTAAAACCTAAGATTATTTTCTAGGCAGGTAATTCTGAAAGGATCACATGAATCATCTTGAGTACTTGTAACTGCAGAAGTGTGACCTTAGCTGTTTATGTTCAGTACTGGTTTTGCCATGGCTGGGATGCACCTGTAATCAGGACAAAACAGTTGTAAGTGAGCACAATTCTTTGTCTAGCACATGATCTTGGTCAGGCTAAAGCTGGTCCCTAACACAGGAAGCAGTTAGCACACACTTCCACATCTCCTTTCCTCTTCTGACAAAGATAACCACACTATCCATACTATCATTTATTCGAAGGACTATGCAGATTTGATCTGACATACATATTTTCCAAATATGTAAGGCTGATCAGCTTCAGTAAAATAGAGTACACTGTTTGTTCTGAAATACTTGTCTAGTTTGTCAGTCTTTCCTTAGACAATTATGGCATTCTTGGATTTCACTATTTCTACTTCACCTGGGTATTGCAGTGGGTGCCCTCCTCAGACCTCTCTAGGAGGGCCATAACTGGCATCTACATCACCAACAACTTTTCTGCCTCTCTTTGAGCAGAAGTCACAGCAACAGTAATTTAGAGAGCCTCAAGCACACTGGTATGTGACCTAAAAATGTATAAGGAATTTCTCCTTATGAAGTTAGGATTATGATCCTCAGGAAAAAAAGAAAAAAAAAAAAAAAACAAACCAAAACAAAACAAAAAAAAACCCACACAAAAAAAAAAAGGCAGCCATTTTTT
>VZUI01042453.1:0-122844 GCA_013401135.1 Cettia cetti | reverse complement strand
AAAACCCAACACTCCACCAAAACAAAACCAGGAAAGCAAAATTCAGACCTTACACTCCTAGGAACTTGCCTCTGACTGAAGTCAGAGGCAAGTAGCAATATTTTTTCCATAAAGACAAATTGTCTTTAACCTCCCAGAAGTATCTATTTTTCAAGTTTAATTAGAGAAATAAAATCATTATGTTGTTGCAGCCATATAGAAATTATAATCAGACACTTATTCTATTGCTATATATAATGCTGGCTTCTCAAAAGACTAATCTTTTTCCCACAGGCATACATTGGAGGGAAGATTTTCCAGTTTTCATAGTCTATCTATAGATGGAATTCATATTTTCATTTTTCTCTTCCATAAAGAAAGGAATATTATTCCAACAAAATGCAAACAATATATCTATCTATCTTTCAGCAATAACAATGGAATAAGCAGAAGCTAAAAATCTAAAGTTGTTCCAATGCTGTCAGACTGGTCACTGCAGAAGCAAAGACTGCTTCTTTTGCTTATGTCATGATTTAAGCCCAAATATCAACTAAGCACCATGCAGCCCTCACTCACACCCCCATCAAGTGGAATGGGGAGGAGAACCAGAAATAAAGCCTGTAAGCAAAGAAAAGTTTAATAATTGCAACAAAATATAACAGTAATAGTAATAATGATAACAAATAGAACCCAAGAAAGAAAGTGACGCATATTACAATTGTTAATCACTCACTGAGCAATGCCAAAGCCCATCCCTCTTTCAGGTAACTCTCCTGTTTATACACTGGGAGTGATGTTGTATGTTACGGAATATCCCTTTGGCAAGTTCAGGTCACCTGTCCTTGCTGTGCTCTGCCCCCAACTTTTTTGGGCACATCCTCAATGGCAGAACATAAGACTGAAAAAAAAGTAGTCCTTGGCTTAGGGCAAATACTACTTAGCCTCAACCAAAACATCTATGTGTTGTCAACATTTTCATAATGAATCCAAAATGCAGCACTGTAAGGAAATTAACTACTGTAAGGAAATTAACTATTCCAGCCAAAACCAGGACAGCTTTCTTATAACTAATTAATGAATTAAAGCACCACAGTGTCTTCTTGCCTAATCTGTTTATTTTCTTTTTTCAGGTAAGAGTTGCTAGCTTTAGTGGTGTATGTATCTTGAGTTAAATCTGAGCACTACTTGTTAGTCAAAGACTTTTCCTAGTTGACAGAACTGTGAAAAATGCAATTCTACAAAGCTGATAGATTATTTCTTCTAAGAAGCAGAAACTGTCACATTTATTCAACCTGCATGAAGAAGCCTGCACACAAGTATGTCAAATTGTGAAGATATCATGGACAGCAATTGGAGGAAATATTGTCAGGTTTTTAGTGTGCCCAGATTCTGCCTATATAAACATTATATATTAAAAAGCAGTACAAAAAAATGCATTCAAATAGAATATATTTACTTCCTTTCTTAAAAAGGACTGTAATGAAGTTTCTCTTTTTACCTGATTGATGTTACTTTTACGTGTTACTTTTAAGTGTTATCTTCATGGTCTCATCTCTCTCTTCCCTCAACAAAAAAAAGATGCTAACACATACCCTGAGAAGTCTAAAAAGGAAGCAGGGGGAAGATGGGATGACCCACATAAAAAAAACCAAAAAAACAAAAAAAACCAAAAAAAACCCTACTGTAGTTGATAAGAGCTTAAGTCCTTGCAAAATTTCTTTTTTTTCCCCTTCTCCACTTCTACCAGGTGCAACACAAAGGAGAGCATGACCTTTACAAAGCAAGTGACCTCATAACTACTAAAGTTCTTTAAAAAGATACAAGCTCTGTCTTATAATAAAAGTGTCCCACAGAACGATGAAACACTTGTCTACTCACAGGAACAGAGTAGGGCTTCTTTCCAGCCACAGAGTAAACAACTTCCAGTCTCTGGGTTTGAAAACTTGGACCTGAAAATAGGAATGAACAGTCTCATAATGTCCCAGGAGAATATGACTTATTCTGCTGCCAGGTGACTCTCTCCTAATTGCTCTCAAAAACCAGTCTCTATGTAATTAAAAGCTAAAGAAAAATCTCTTATAATAGAAGATGCTGTAAGGATTGACTCTATAAATTAATTTATATATGCATATATGCATATATGCAGAGAGAATATATTCAAATGTAAACTAAATTGACATTAAAGATGGAAAACATAACATAGGTGCATTTTTTTCTGCAATTAAAGGCATGCTAAACTGCTAAAAGAAACATTATGCAAAATAATTTATTATTCTGGATTTGCTTTAGACATCGTAATCTTAGATTAGATTTGCAGTCTGGAAGCTAGGAGTCAACATTTGCTTGTTTTGTTTTCAGAGCTAAACAAATTTGGAAATATGTAATTATTTGTACCAAAAATCAAGACAAATATAGCTAAAGTACAACTGCAGAGAGTTTAACCTGAAAACTCAAAATCTGAACATGAATATTTCTGCAGAGCTATTAGTGTAACAAATATCCATACCAGTTAGATAGAAAAGTAGCTATATTTCACATCTAGTTAATAGGAAGTCATAAAAAGTTGTCATAGAGAAAACCCCAGAGAGAGAAAAAAAATAATTCACATTTTACCTTTTTGATGGCTAAAAGATTTCAATGGTTGCAGAATGATTCCACTGTAACAGGTGAAGATTATCTAAAACCTTACTAAGTGGCTCTGTTTGCCATTTAAATAGAGGTTTTAATGTGCAACATAGACACATGCTGTCCAGACCCACGTGCAGACATGTTTTTATAGTGCCAGAGGCCTCATACAGAAGTTTCCTGAGCTAGATTAAAATTCTGATATAACTTGTCACTGTGGAGAGAGCCTATGACAATGAACAAACCCAAAAGATGAAGTTGCTTACTGGGTGGATATAAAGCCTTAGATTTTTTTTTTTTATGTATTTATTTTAAAAAGGCATAGAACACTTGGAGCAGCATAAGAATCCAAAAGAAATTCCAACAAACTTCCATGGACTTCAACCAAGCAAGAGTTTCACATATTCATACTGACACAGGCTAACACACAAAACCTTTGACAAAGGATAAGCCTGCAAAACCAGCTGCTTAAGACTTGAAAGAGGCCATAAATACCATCAGAGCAAAATTTGCCCAGTTTTCAATTCAGAAATTAAAATAACATTCTATCTATCGTATTTTTAGAGATGCCTGCCGATCTTGGCACCAGAACTGAAGCATTAAAATCTATTTCAAAGCTGTTGCATGAGTATAGAGAGGATTCTCTAGAAACAGCAAGATGTCATCACAGACTAGCACAGGAGGTGGAACAAGCAACATTGATTCACAGACTTCAAGAATAGACTCCAAGAAACAGAAGTATTAGCTGTCAAACTACCTATTGGCAGTGCTCTCCAGAGCAGTCAGAATCAGTCTCCCCATTTCAACCTCATTTTTTCCCAGGCTGGGCTCAAGACCTCACAGCTCTCTGTGTTCACAAGACCGCCTCACAGTTCCTTTAATGGGCTTCAGCTTTTCTAAGCAAGACTGTCACCATTTCTCTCTCTCACCTCATCTCTGTTGTCATGACAGGTAAAAAAGAATTATAAAAGAAAGATCTCATAAAATCAGACCTGCTCTGCTAAATTGCCAAAGTTAGCCTGTCACTTCTAAGTAATTTTCAAGTTCCCATATAATAACAATCTTGGTATGAAAACTCATTAGCATAACAACCTATTCCTGGGTTGAAAAACAGATGCACCTACAATAACAAGGGATTTTTCCCAGGAGAATCAGTAAGAAAATACACAAACAATCCAAGAATAGAGAGATTTGATGGACAAGTAGAGTACCTTTTACTAACCTATAGAGTAAGTGGCAAGAAAGCTATTAACCAATTAAAGTTGCACATGAGGTCTGTAAAAACTGCATAAACTGAGTTGGCATGTTCTGCATGAAGATAATGGAGTCTTGGCTGACTTACTACAACATCTGTCTCTAGCTGTGCCGTATTTCTTCTTGCCATCATCCAAATTTGTCTCACAAGGCTCTTTTTTGCCCTTGACAGCCTCAGTTCCCTGACGTTATGTCTGTGTGAGAAAGTAGAAGATTCATAGGGTGAATTAGATCTGAAAGTCCATGTTTTTTACAAATTTAGTATCTATTTTCACTGCTGAGGCAAGTATGTGCCTCCAAGTTAAGTCAGGTACTTCCTGAAGTGAAATCTGTAATCTTCCCCTCACTTGGGTTTTCTATACTGTAAAGCAATAATTTACCATTAAGTGCTTTTGGCTTAGAGAGCATACCACTAGCAAGTTACACTGAAATTATGTCCTATTGCATTCTTTTTGAAATGCATTTTATTTGTTCTATGGAAAGGGGCTTCTTTCTAAGAAGTACAGTAAGATGTTTGCTACTCTCAAGGTTGAACACTGCCTGAGAAAAACACCAGTTGCGACTTTATGAGCTTTTTTTGTGGGAGACAGGTCTAAGACAAACGATTTAAATAGAAAACAGTAATTTTTTTTAAAAAGTGACATGCAGAGAAAATGCCATTGTACTTTCACACAGAATATTTACACACATTAAAAAAGTAGTTCAGTATTAGCTTAGGATTCCAGCTCTATTTCATTCTTAAATATCTGCCACTGGTAACATGTCTCCTTCTGCGTCCCTGTCAGACCTTTCCCATTTCAGCCTTAGAGAAATAAAAACCCACAAAACCCAACAAACAACAACACTTCTTTTCCCACTCTTCAGTTTAAGCATTTTTCCTCCCTGTCTCCTTCAATCTCCCCACTCATTCCCCAGCAGTTTTCCCATCTCCACAGAACACTGTTCTTTCCTTCCCTATGCAAGTTCCCTAACATAAGATTACGAAGGAAAATAAGTCCATTACAGATTAAGGTTGTTACCACTGTCCTCTTTGACTGTTATGTTTAAGAAAATTTATAATAAAGAAAGCACAAATCTCACATCCATACCTCCCTACATCATGGGGGAGATTCACATGTAAAATTTTGAAAAAGTCTGGTTTGCAATTTTCATATATCATTTGATATGTGTATAATTTGAAGCCTGATACACTCAAACATCTGTAAAGCTTTGAATTTTATATTCTAAATAACACCATTAATTGTTCAAAATGTTTGGATTCTAAGCCAAAAGAAGAGTGAAATAAGACCGATGCTGTATTTCATTTACTAAATGTACATTTCCTCCTGAAAATCAACACATCTGCAGAAGTACATGAATGGACTTAGATACTTGAATGATCTGTACATCATATCTTAACACATGCAGTGGTTATATACATGTTATATTGCTCCAAAATCATTGTGTTTTCAATAATAAAAGCTGAAAATTACACTAATTTTCTCCAGCACATGGCCTTTTCCTACCTTTTTTTTTTTTTTTTTAACCTAAATAAACGAATCATTCATTATACATGCACTATTGATTCCCAGGAAGCTAGAAGTCTGTAAGATGTTTATGTCAACTCACAACACCTATAAAGGTGAGACCCTTTCATCCCGTGTTGTAGAAATATAATTTTCAGCTAATTTTCATGGAAAATTACAGACATGCTTTATTTGTGCATTTTGCAACGACTAGCGCATTCATTTATATATTTTCCAGAAAATTTTAAAAAAAATCTATTTTCTATTTTCAAATTTGGACAACTCATCAATTCAAGCTGTTGAGAACCAAGTAAACAGAGTTCAAATGGGAAAAACCACCACCACAAAAAAAAAAAAAAAAAAAAAAAAAAAAACAACAGAAAAAAAAACCCCAAAGAAAACCCTAGATGAAGCTATCTAAGCATTCAGCCCATTCTTCCATTGCTGAGGAAAGGTGCAAAGAACGTTGTATGAGAGCTTAGAGTACAAACCCACATTTTTTTTTCTCTAAATTTTGGTGATAAAACATCACTCAGTTGTCCAGAAGATAGTGAGAGTGTTTCTCTGCTGCTCAGTTACTCTGTCCTTTCTACAGATGCATCTATATACTCACATGTACACAACACAAATTCACACCTTTTTTCCCCACCTTTCTTTCATACATTTAAAACGAACAACCTCATATTGCAAATCCACTGGGAAGTACTTCAAGATGCTTCAAAGTTATATGATCACACGTTCAAGAATCAGAAGGCAGAGGAAAGTAAAAGCTAAACTTCTAGATTTATAGCAGTGGCTATCCCAGCATTGCTCTTTGTGGTCCCATACAGATACAACAGAAATACCTTCCAGTACTTTACAGTCAAAAAAATAACTATTTCTAAATCGACATCATTTTTAAATCTTATTACATTAAAATTAAGATAGTTACTAGAAGAATAAAACTGATAATTCACAGTTTCCCAAGAAACTCCAGATCAGTGCTACCCAAGACACCTAAATGAACAGCACAAGGGGAAAAAAGATTTTTGTTCTTTCACAAATAATAATTCTATATAAATTGACTGTGATGAATGCTGGTACTGAAGTGAGTAAGATTTAAATGCTACTCTCAGCAATTAAACTAAAAACAGTTAAATAGCTGTTCTAAAGTTATTGAAGCATAACTCAAGTAAGTAATTAGGCAAGGCATAAAAATGCTACTTCAAATTTATTATATACACAGCTCACATCTAATGGAATATGTTCTTTTGGGATCCTTTTTTCCCCAGTTCTGTTTCTTGGACAAGGATGAGCATAAGAAAAATTAATTATATTTTGTTTCTTTGTTCTGCAGTGATAAAATAGATTGTCAGCTGCACATTGCATCACTTGTTCAGGAATCTGCAGGGTTTGGGGTCCTAACCCTGCCTTTCCTTACATCACATTGTGGAAGCGAATGTAGAAGGGTTTCTCTTAACTCTGTTTCAAGGAGGCAGGTGTCATTTGAATGGAGTAGGTAGGGTGGTTTTCCATGGGTTTTCTCCTAACTCAACTGCATCTCATATTTTTCCTTTTTTTTTTTTTTATGTTAAAGTATCTTTGACACAATCAGGTTAGAAAATCTGAATATTTATGCCTATAAACTGTATACAGAGAAAACGGCATAGGCTATTAAAACCAAAATGCTCTACTGACAGTTCAAGGTCTTCCAGCTTTGGTATTGACTTAATCAGCAACATGGTCTCCTTTGTTTTCCAAAGGAGTTAGAATACAGAAGATCACAGTAGGAAACGTACAGTATAGCTGAAGCTATGGCATTACATATTGCCATACATTAATTGGTATGAACATTATTATAAATATATTCAAAGCATCTTTCTCCTCCTGCAGTAACTGCCTGCAGCTATACTAACCTGGTGCCTCAACAGCACAGGCACATCAAATGAAGAGAGCCAAAGGAGATCAGAAGATCTCCTCTGGACGATCTCCAAAGCCCAGGTTGTGGCCTGGAAGCAATTTATTAAGCATACTTACTTGGCCTGAAGAAGATTTATTAAAATTTGTTTCCTCTGGAGCAACACAACCAAATTTAAGTACTGACTGAAGTGCTATCTTCAAATTCATTCTTTATAAAACCTCAGTGTTCTTCAGTTATTCTACAACCATTTCCTAAAGGCAAAAGGCCTTTATCGGCAACATAAGTAACTCAGAAGAAAACCGGTGAAAACAGGAGTAGCAAAAACAACTTTAATAAAGGTATATAAATCAAGAACATTCATAAGAAAAAGTCGATTACATTTCTTAAGCTTCGGAATAAAAGGCAGAGCACATTTTATCTAGAGCAAAAAGGGATAAAAGATACTCAGAACTGTGAAGCAAAGGGGTAACATGCTAGACATTCTGACTACTTTGATATAACAGTGTCAGACAGTCTAAGAGCAATGGGCATGTTATTTTCAGTAGCTTTCAAAGCCAAAAGCTTCCTTGAGATTCTTGGAAGAGAAGTGTTATGAAAATGAACTGCTATTAAATATAATTTGGAGTTATGCTGCTTTATGATTACTTTTGTTGACAATATTGTTCACCTACCACCTCTGTAATCAAAGATTTTGTTAGAAACTTGAGTTGTAGCATTAGTCTTGCCTAGTTTTAAAAGTGGCTCCAGATAAAGAATTCATAAGGATAGAGAGGATTTTTTTTTTTTATAACTTTGTAAATTTTATTAAAAACTGCACACGCGAACCTGAGACAGATGAAAGACCAAGGTATAGGGGTAAGCCTCTTTTAAACTTCTAATGTCAGCATAGAGTGATAGATTTTGAGGAAAAGCCTTTCCTATATGGCAGGCACAGGCAAGCAACTCTCTGGCAAGAAGCAAATGGCGGACATACAACTGAATGCTCTCAGCATTTACTAAGATCACTCAAATCAAAAAGGGAAACACAGAATAGACAAATGAAGGGATGGAAGTAACTCTCAATGCTCAGATTTGCCTCAAGACACACAAAAAAGGTGAAGTAGAGCAAACCACTACCACTACCACTTCAAAATGAAAAATAAAATCTCACTTCTTAGCTCTGTTGTTGGGACAGGTTAATCACTCAAATCTTTAAAAACTGATCAAGGAGAAACACTAAGCAGGATTAAGAGATACTATGAAGAAAATGATTAATCCAAAGGAAATTTATAGCTTTAATTTTAGTTTAAAAGCAAGTCAAACTAATACCATTTCAGACTGAAAGATGGAGATATGGGGATATATCTTGGTCTGCATAATTTTACTATTCAAGCAGATTATCTTTCTCCCTTCATATTTCTAAACTGCACATGTATATAGATCAGCCCTAAGAAATTATTGAATAGAACTCAGTTTTCAGTTCTGAAGGCTGTATTTAAACAGGCATAGATAGAAAACAGAATCTTAGTCAACAACAATAATAACACCATAGCAATGTCCAACTATTTCATCAGGGTTACAGAACTGGGAGTTTTGCACAGCACTTGGACTGAGCATATCCTATTGTGAATGGCTGCAATTATAGATTGCATATATTATTTTAGTTATGACTGGTTAGTCTACAGGCAAATTTATCAGCCATGATAAAATGCTGTCATATTCAAGCATACAACATTCTCCCATATTGCTCTGGGGTCTTGATTTTGTTCTTATTCTGAGAGGTACTTTGGCACCCTTGTCAGTACTGACTTCAAGAGTTATCTGTAATGTGAATTTAGAAATCAGAGAATTTGTGATTCAAGATTTGAAAATGCAGCTGGTCATATTATTCACTTTGGTTTCAACAAAAACAATTGCCGAATGCCCAAAACAATGTACATACTTGATACAAAAGCAATAATGTGGTTCAGCTTTCCTGGTGTGTTTGTGAAAAAACACATTGAACTATTGGACAAAATCAGGACAGTTATTTTATTTTTAATTTGTTAATGGTGGGCTTTGAAGTTTTTTTATATAGAAACTGCTTGCTAAACTTAAGAATAATTTTAATTCAATTTCCCAGACAAAAAAATTTCTTCAGTTCAAATATAAAGTTTATTTCTAGCAATGAAGAATATTAGGTTCCAAGGAGAACACCCCTGGACAATAGAACATCAAAAACTCTCAGCAACGATATCCTCTGAGGTAAAAACACCTAGAGAAACAGCCGAACATTGAGACTGGTTGCCCAGAGAAGATATACAATTTGTGTCCTTGGATATATTCAAAACTCAGTGAACAAACTGAGATGACTGGACCAACTTTAAGCAGGGTGTGGGTATAAGATTCAGAGACCCCTTCCAACCTCTAACAATCTGCACTAGCATGATTCTATTTTTGCTAACTCTATGTAAGTAATTTTCTCCAAATCACTCTATTAAGATAAAATAGACAAAATAATTGAAGAATTGAGAAGAGAAGCACAAGAAGAGTGAACTGGCTCATTAGAGGTAATTGCTGAATTATCAGAACCACCAGATAAGAAGTGTTGACAGTAAATTGGGCTGTTTATTCAGTAGTATTTCTAGTGAGCACTTACTACTACACTCTTGTTAGAATTCAGTCTAAAGCCAGATTGAAAGGCAAATAATGGAATTCACAGAAGCAGAGCAAGAAGCACTGAAAGGGAATAAATACAGGGAGAGACATATGGAGTAATTAAGATTCAAAGTTCCCAGATTATAGGAAATCATGATGTGTTTCATATTAAGAGACAAGCAGAGAGAACAAAGCTAGTGGAAAGAGACTGAAGTCAAATTAAGAGATGAAGCAGTATGGTACTAGTGGAAGAAGGAAACCTACAGTGAGTGCCTGGGGTGCATATGTGATGGAAGAATAAATTTATTGGAGATGGCAGTGTATAGTGACAGACTGCAAAAGAGATAAAACCAACAAAGACCTCCTTATGCACATCAGTTTCGCTCCTACAGTAGATCATATTCATTGAATCAACATGCCAAAGGGATACTAAAGAATAAATAAAATCCATTAGAGTTGAGAGGATACAGTTTGCACCAGTTAAAAAAACATTTACTTAACTGAGTAGGTTACAGTACATTTTTATAGCTATCTAATAAAATTGTTTCTCTGCATTTAGATGCATTTTCTCTGCATACCTGGATACTTGTTTTGTGAATGAAGCATTTTCTGCATACTTTAGAGATCATGACCCAGCTGCAAAAATTCTTCTAGGCATCTTCTACTAGAATTAAATGCCTACCAGTTGACAGGAGAATTTGAAAAAGTTTTAGAGCATAAGGCAGGTCATTCATTAGATCAAAAAAAATCCTTTATATTTTTGAGCAATTGACAATGGCCTAGGTGGAATGTTACACATGCATGTTTAGGATGACAGACGTCAGATGTGTGGTATCCATGCTTACGGCAGCCTCCATCTAGTTTCCTTATAATCATGAGGTATGCTTTCTCAACATATTCACTCCTACCAGTAATATGGTTTTGTTAGTGAAATTATCTGTTCTTTCATCAGGCTCCTATAGCCTTAAGTAATTTTCTGAGTTCCATAGTACTACATGTGACTTCAAATGTATCTCATGTGTTGCATATTAGACCCTTCATTAAGTATGTTTTTGCTGTCCTTACCATCTTTAAAAATGCTCATCCAGAGTCCTCAAAAAAATGCAAATACTTGATTTTTCTATCTTTAGCAACAACCATTACAAGTGTCCATGCTGGAAAATTCAGACAACATTCCAGCAGAAAAAAATACTTTTAGAAGAAAATATAGCTGAGGGACATATTAATTAGTGCCAGCTCTGTTCATCATACAGATTACAAACCAAGGACAGATTCATGCTTATTCCAGATTCGATCAGGAGTCCACCAATAATTAGTGTCTGAGAATACAGAGAAAAACAAATTACACTTCAGTTAGAACCATACTTCCTATCCAAGAGTATGCTAATACTGTCTACTTTGCTTGTTTTCTTCTTTGTTATGACAAAACTTGAAAAATTTATACCCGTTACAATCGGACTCTTTGATATGTAGTGGAACCATTTGATACCTTTCTGCCTACGCCAAGAAAGAATACATAACCAATATTGTAATACTCCTCTAACAGTCCTTTATAATGTAGTACTGGATCTACAGACAGTTATGAGCAATCCTGTTGGCTTTAACACAAGAAAATTAATTAAATATACAATAATGGTCATCTACCTGGTACTTTTAAATACATGAGATTTTTTTAAGTAGGTACAAGTATGAACCCTCATGGGTTTTCACAACTGTAAATAACACATTACTAATATGCATGGACATCCTCCCAACCCCCTCACACTCCTTGATTCCTCAGCTTTATCATGTAGAAGAGGTGCACTCAAGAGTTTCCATACAGCCCTTTTTTTGCAATTTTGGTGTGTACTCTTCAATACACAAATTTGAATTTGGGAATGACAAACCTCATCTGATGTACTACATCACAGTTCTACCCTCTTAAATGGAGTAGACACATCAGTCATATATCTTCCAGGTCTCATTTCCTGAGAATGTATGCAGCTATTTTCTTTTCATTACCTATTTTTCAGTCAGCAGTAAGAATATGACAGTCTAAATTTAGGATCATCTCAGCCACAGGTACTGTACAGATATGTTAACAAAAAATGCCATTTTTCTCTTTCCTTCATGCCAACCTGAATAGATATGCAATACAGTCTTTGGATGGGTAGAAATTAGGGGATTTGTTTTGTA
This sequence comes from Cettia cetti, assembly GCA_013401135.1. NCBI lineage: Eukaryota > Metazoa > Chordata > Aves > Passeriformes > Sylviidae > Cettia > Cettia cetti. Next base: position 110,790 of record VZUI01042453.1, on the reverse strand, counting down.
ATCCCTTGTCGAATACTGTTGTTCAGCAGCTTCTTTGTGCATCAGGAAGGTGACCCTGCAATCATCACAGCTCATCAAATTTCACTTAATAAGAACTCAAGAAGGCACTGGTGAGAAATACAGTGTAGAGGGATAACTGAAATGAATTTGATGGTACTGCTTTGCAAATTGTATCTAGTACTATTCAATTAGTTTGATGTGTTGAAATCTCAGAGGAAAAACTAAACAAGGCAAGGTTCCTCTCAACCAGTATTGCTCAAAACAAAAAATAAACTTTCAGGTCAGAAGAATTATGTCAGATAGCTTCTCCCTTTCATTCAAACCACATCAGCTGGTCTCACAATCTTTTCCCAAAAGCCAGTGCTTTACTCACACATCACAATAGCCACAGCATTGCTATAGCAACTGGAGGGAGAGTTGCTAAAAATGTATACAATTCAATCATTCAGCAAGACTAATACGCAAAAAGTAGCTAATAAAAAAAAAAGAAGATGCCACTGCTACACACCCCTCCCCATCCTCCCAATGGAGAGTACACACACACACACTCAGTCACCTGGCACCCTCCACCATCAGCAAAGAAGAGAAGTTTCAACTGATGTAATTGTAAAAGACATTTATTGGAAACTAAATGGTGTCAATACATGTTGAAATTACTGTCTTCTACCACTCAAGATTTGTCATTACACCTACTCCACTAAAGCTTAATGAAGTATGTAAAACAAATATTTTTGGCATTGTAATTAGTTTTAAAAAATGTTTTTCTCAAGCCCAGGGGACCATTAAACTCTAGCCTTCAGAATGTGGCACGTGACGCATGAGAAGTTGACATGTCTCAGCAGTCAGTCCTGTTAGTTCCAGAAAAACAGTGGAAGAAAATATGGTTAGAAAGCTTCAGTGCCCCTTAGAAGGAGGGGTTTACTGGAGGTCAGGGTTTTGCACAGTAACAAGGCCTCATTCAGTTCAGTTGTAATTTTCCACAGGAACTTTAAAAAAAAAAAAAAAAAAAACACAAACATATTTAACTGGAAATTCCTTTTAAAATAATTTAATTTTGTTTAGTAAATACTATGATTTTTTTGCAACATGGGCACTTCCAAATACTTGTTCTGCTACCAAATTGCTTATATGAGGACAAAGCTCAGATTAGGTTTTATTCCTCTAACTTCATACACATCAATAATCACCCCCAGAATTTATCATATTTTATGTCTCATCAATTAGGCATTAGAAGTTAAAGTGTTTCAGTCTTCCTGACTTGACTCTTCAAAAGCAAATTTGACTACTCAGTTAATATACTAGAATTTAGGTGCCACAATTTCAATGCTATATGATCAATAAACATCACCTCTATTTATCATATTCAAACACCTACCTTGGTTTCAAAAGCATACTTATCTGGAGTTTAAAAACTTTAGGAGGCAAATAATTTTTTTGTAGCTTATTTTCCATGTGGGACCTCAAATACTGAATTATTATATTGCATCAAGTACATTCCATGTACTTGAACATTCCATCAACTTTTTATTCTCTTTATTTTCCTCTACAGAAATAGAATTTTTCTTTCCCTCAAACTCCCAGTGTCATTGTCTAAATATTCATCAAGTCTAAAAGGCTGGACTGAACTTTTAGCAGAAAATGCTTTTAGTCCTTTTGGTACAAGGGTGGCTTTCTGCAGCCATCAGCTGCAGTTCTGAAGGCACTTGAAAGGTGGTGTTCTTTTTTTCACAGCACCTTGTGTCATAAATATGCCCATTGATAGCAGAAACCTGCAAGCAAATCTTCCATCTGATGCCATGCATAACCCATAATAGCTTATTAGTACTTCAGCTCATTTCAGATAAGAGTGCTTTCTCCCCCCAGTCAAGTTTGTAGTGCAGTGTTTTGGGTAGAGCAGACTGGAGAACCACAAGTGCCCTCTTCTGGATATCGGATGCTACTCCAATTTATCCGTGGACCAGTACTAAGGACTGATTCGTGACCAGATGTCTCAAAACACTTTCTGCTGAAGTGTTTTGCATTCTGTATCCCTTGTCTGAAAATGAAAAGGCTTCTTGTATTGTAAACTTTTCAGTGCAAGATACACAGACTAAACAACATCAGCCAAAAAGCTTAATAAGAAAATACCTAGCTGTGTAAATTAGGAAAGATTATTTCCCCATAATTTATGTGCAGTGTCTGTCTCTTTCTGAGTACAGAAAGATCTTTAGTACTAAGATTTTCAAGCATCATTTAGATTAAGAATGGTACTCCTTTTTCCTCCAAGTCTGATTTTTTTTTCCAAATTTTTGTCTTATAATATCAATAAGGATAATCCATATCTGAAGGAAAAAGTAAGAAGGCCAAAAGTCAAACATCAGTATATCTTATACCTAGCTACCAATCCTCAGTGAGGTAGATAAAGTTTCTCAATTCCCATCTGTGCTGGGAGTGTTCACACACTGAACCATGCACCAAACCACATCCATAAGTCAGTATGTGCCTAAATATTAATATATTTCCTATATGTTTAGATATGTGCATTTGACGATCCAGGCATATAGACTCACATTAAAGATTAAAATGCACGTTGTGCATGACAACACAGTTTGCACACAATGATTACACAGCTACTGAAAGGAACTCTATAGAGACAGGTTTATTCTATAGCCAGCAGCATTGGGAAAGTTATGAACAAAATTGAGGAAGTCTAATTAAAGGGTTGACTGTATTTTACTTCAGCTCTCTAAGAAAGTTACCATGATTTTGATATATAAGAACAACCAGGAAGCTCACAAACTATGCCCAAGCTCCTCTCATATTCCATTTGACTTGTGTCTAAAGGATATGGGTAAAAACAGGTTATGAGACCCAGTAATTCTATATTGTATTTTGTTCAGCATAAGTATATATTACTGAGATCCAGCATATACAGTGTAGCAACCCTTCGGAGATCCATTCATGTCAGAAAAACCTGTCATGTTTCCAATGTACACAATAAAGGCAAACTTTAACCTTCTCAGCTTAAGAATGGAAAATGCAAGACAAAAAAGAGTGGAAATCAAATGTTGAATTCGCAAGCACTCCAGACAAGTGTGGCTATTGTCATCAATTCTTTTGCAATTTTTCTTTTTAGCAAATATCATCATGTCGTTCCTCAAGGTGAGTCTGGAAATCAACATACAAACAGAAAAGTTCTTTCCATCGTGACTACTAAGTGATGTGGGGAATCACCCAGATCAACTGTGCTCATAGCTCACTGCCTTGAGATTTCAAATGTTGAAATTCCATTACAGTCTTAATTAAAAGTATATATATTTTTAGTACCTCCAACTATATTTTATTTCCTCACTTTCTGCATAGCAGCTTCTGTAGTTCTCAGATCCACTGCTAATAAAAGTCATAATGGGTTCATAGGTGGGAAACTAGAGAAAAGATCCCGTCAGCCAAAAGGTAACTTTCAGCTTGCAATGCAAATTGTTCTAGAAAATCCTGCCCCCAGCACAAAACATGGAATTAAGCAGTCACGCCACGAAGAAAGCAAACAGCAGTTGCAACAGAAGTCACATGAAACTGGTCATTTGTTGCAGGCTGGACTTGAAGAATTAACCAAAATTGATCAGGTAACCAGCAAATGAACTAAATATTAAAGAAAAAATTTCAAAAGCAACAAACTCTAGATGTGCATTGCAATTTTCTTTTTCTCTATGAAAAATTGCTGATAAATGTAAATTTCTGATTCATTCCTTGGAGAAGTATTTCCTGTCTGAGCCTGAAAGTCCATGTAAATGTAAATGAACTCAAATAATAGATAATTTTATTTAATTTGCTATGCTTGTATGGGTAATACCAGTTTATGTTGCTGTCTGTAGGCGATTGGAAAATACAAAGTATAGATGATAATAGAAAGCAAAGAAGAACTAGCTGTTGTGGACATTGCAGCAACTGTGGAAATGCCAACACGCTTCATGTGGAAACACTAAAGAGGGGAAAACAAGGCACTTGCCATCTTCCTCTTCCCTGGCACATAGATGTATTTGCAGATGTATGGCACCTATTGATCAGGATTTGCAGTTGTTTCCTTGTTATCCCAACAATAGGTGTGCTTATAATAAAAGAAGCCCTCAATTACCCATTCCTTAAAGATTTTTCACAACATACTCAATTCAGTTGTCTCTTGGATCAAATAGTTTCCTCATTTTTTATCCTCTCTAGATATCTGAACTAACTTCATTGGTCTCTGCTGCTTTTAAGTACATCTTTATCTGAAGAAACTCATTAACAAGATAGCTATATCATTTGCTAATCACTAATGAAAATGTTAAATTAGCTCTGACATAAAATTGATCTCTGTGACATCTCACTACACACTTCTTACCCTTCACATGCCAGCTCAATATACTGTTGCTTATCATTATCTTTTATTTACATTCAGTCTTTTGGATAGTTTTCAGCCTCGGTGTTACTCAAGTCAATTTCCATTAATTTTTCAATGAGACTTTGCAAATAACTGTTATTAATTTTTACTGTCACAAATACTTCGTAAGATTTTACATACATCAAGATTTCTGTATCCCTATTTTTCCTGTTATTTACTAGATGAGTTAGAAGTTACTTATTCCTGACATTCTTCATTCTTTTCTTATTCTCTCATGCAGTAAGCTTTGAGAGCTTGCAAAAGCAGCATCTGTTTCTGTATACTACCAAGACTTAAAGTTATGACCCTTACACAGCACTAATTTTTAGGATCATTCTTTCTACCAGCAATATATTTATCCAATCTTAGTGGCAGCTTCTCAGTTCTCCATGACTTTCATAAATCATCACAGGTCACCACCCTTTAGATCCTGGGATGCATATGCTCAGAATAGCCAATTTATGCTTTTCCTCCCTACCCACTGGTCCTATCCCCGTAACATTTTATCAGTCCTGATCTGCTTCCTTGCTAAAACTTTCCTTTACTTATACTGAAATATGCCAAGCCATTTCATTTCTGCTTTTTCTTTTGCTGTTTTTATGCTGTTGATAGGAATAGTAATACATTTCCTTCCTTTCTACAGGAAAAAAAAACCCAAAAATATACTGGATTTATAAATGGGTGCTTAAACATAATTTTAAAACCCACTGATACCCAGCACAAATTATGTGGCACAATTCTGAAGAGAAGGCTTTTGTCTAGTCCATTTTTAAAACAAAGGCTACCAACTATTCCAGAAAAAATTCTAATTAACTAGAGCTTTTTTATAAATCTTCTATGAAATCTTAATTGAACATCTGAGGAAAGATATATTGCTCTTATTTAACTATCTAATAATCATCAAATAGATAACCAATACTTTGATACCAACCTTACATTATTTTTTATTTTGGAATTGGTTAGAGTGATTAAATTTTTGGTTTGAGAGAAAAACTTACACATACTTAAGTAAGAATTCATTATATCTAGGTCTAATTTTAATTATGAGCTTTCAGGGAATAGTATTAAGTTCCCAACAGCATAGAACTAATTCATCAGATAATATGGAAGAGAATCTGTAGTAAATATGCATTTAAAAGGCAAAACTCAGGAAAGAAGTATGCCTTTCATATATCTAGGTATCCGGCACATGTCATATCAAAAAGAACTTGTATTTTGTCATGGATAACAATTATCATTTAGTAATTCATAAAATGCTACTAACTGTAATATTTAAAGCACATTCAAACAAAGAAATTAACTGATGACATGTATTGTAGCCACACAAGACAAAAAGCACAAAGATTTTTTTTTCCCCCTGTATACAGCAAAAACACCAAAACAAAGATGAAAAAACACCTGAAACTACAAGAATTACTTTCAAAGTAATTTTATTTGGCGAACTTTATGGTCAAGAGAAATTAATTCTTAGCTATCTGGGGGAGAGAATTATGACAGGCACCCAAATGCAAGCTGCCTTTTCAGCTTTTTGTAAAAGATTGTCACACGTGACAGGGGACACGGGAGAAATCTGCACTCTCACAAATGGAGACACACTAGGAGCTCCAGGACATGGGAATGGCAATAGACCTTTATGTATCAGAAGCACATAATAGGGTGAGATAAAACTACATGCCTTTGCTTTAGATGGACATAAAAGTGAAAGTAATTTAAACCCACGTGTATTACTTCATATAAGCTAAACAGAACAGGAATTTCACATAAATCTGAAGATAAATGCAGAAATAGGGGGAATGTAACTTCCAATGCGAAGGTCTATGGAAATTTGCATAGAGTACAGGGTATTGTTGCATGGAAGCCTGTTTTTAGGGCACTTAAAAGGAGATTTAAAACTGTCCTTGAGAACATTCTTCAAAGTACTGAAATAGTACAAACTACCTTGGATAAAAGTCTGGTCTAATTCTAGACATTTCCTCCAATCCTTTGAGGCCAGTATAGATTTTGAAATTTAGCGATTATTTTAAGCTATTAAAAGAAAATTATCTCTTTGAAAGCATATTTTTATTAGGGAACTTTTTTCCTGGAGGGAAACTTACACATGAGTAGAGAAGTTATCATTAGATTGATGGAATATAAATTTTATCTATTTACATTTCCAAATCCCTTTTTCTTATGTTTTTTTATTACGTTCTTTTCCCCATGTCTTGCTTTCCTTATGATCACAATTTGACGTGGAGTTGATTTTAAGCTGCTTATAGTATACCTCCAGCTTTCATCTGTTATTTGCACTTCTTGTGATCTCTCTGGAGAAAGGAACAAAGATTCCCATCTTTACAAACAGCACCAGGAGTACTACTGTGGGAGCTACCAAAGTAAGCACTAATAATGACAAGACTAATAATTTATACTGTTCTATCTTATCTGCTCCATCAGAATCTGTTCGCCCATGCAACATTAGCACTTCACTATCACCCACCAGTGATCTGCCAAAATATTTAACTTAAAAATTGACAAACAGATCTTGGCTGCATACATACTGAAGCATTAAAAAACTGGAAAAGAAGCTGTACTCTGCCTACGTGTGTTTTATTTATACACAGACATGGAGCCTCATTATGAGTGTCATCATCAACCTAAAAGCATTTCTCACACTCAATAAGCTTTTGGCCAGTAAAATCAGTATCACATAAAAGCATTCACCTGTATTCACAGACAAGACTTCAAACAAAAGACCTAAAACTTTTAGTCAAAAACAAGCTAAGGAATTCTATGAAACTGAGAATGCTACAAGACAGAAGATGAATTTTCATATTCCTGAAAGCATAGAAACAATCTAAAACCTACATCAAAATCTAGAACTGAAAGCGACAACATAACGAATATTTCCTAGAGTAATCATTGACATTTCTTTGATCTCACTAGCTCAATATACAGCAGGACTCCAAGTGAAACAACTTCATCCCTGGGTATCCCTCAGGAAAGGTATTAAAAGTAAGTCAGAAGAATATCGTTACAAACCACTCCACCACCCCCCCCCCCCCCCCCCCAAAAACAAACAAACAAAAAAAAAAACACTACCTCAACAACATCTTATCCAGAGCAGCACATGCAACTCCACATCTCAGTTGAGTTAGACTCCAAAATACAAGGAGACTCAACTAAGTACAGACAAGGGCAGCTACAAAGATTAAAGATTTGCATCAGCTGCCCTACAATGAAAGATTAAGAAGGCTGAGACTCCTTAATTTCAAGAGAGCAGCACAAAAGGAACATGATTATGCTTCAAAATTTTCTGAATGCAGTGGATGACTCCAAAACCATTACTCACTAAATGAATAACGCAAGAACTAAGAACGGCTCAATAAAGCTAGCAAGAGACCACATTAAAGCAGATAAAATACCATAAAGAGACAATAGTACTCTTTATAACTGGTTGCTGTATCACAAGATTGTGGAGGTAAACTGTAACAGTAAATTTAAAAATACACTACAAAAAAAACCCAACAGAAAACAAACAAACCAACCCCAAAATGATCCACATCAAATCAAAACAAAAAATACCCCAACCCTCACAGGGTACAGAAAGAAAAGTTAAAAGACAAGAAGGATCTTACCTGCCAATGTCCCTGAAAATGAAGTTTTAGGACACACACAGAGCCCCCCCAAAAAAATACAGTAAACTGAATGGTCAATTGCTGTGACTCAGCTGGGCCTTCTTACTTTGTAATTTGTTTTACTTTTTATCCTGAAAAAGTCTATTATTTTGTTAGAAGTATGAAAATGCAATTATTAAAAAATCAAACATATACTTACTGGACAGCCTGTTAATTAAGACAACATACAGTACTTCAAAATAAAACATCAGAATTTACTAACCACAAGAAATAAAAACCTAACAGAAAGCCCCCCACCTCCCAAAGCATTTTTCACTGAATAACCTGGAAGGACTGAAGGAATGAGTGCACCCTGTTTACTGACATGACTATGTACCTACAAAAAGCGAGTCACATCTATTCCTGACTTTTAGGAACATCATATTAAGGAACCTGGTGAAGTTTTACTTTTAAAAGAAAGAAAATCAGTGTCTATACTTGTGATATTGCACTGCAGTGCTTCCTCAGCAATAAGTGTTTTCAAAGAGAACAACTGCCAACCTAGTGAAGAGCAATATAGAAGAATTATATTCAAATTAAAATTCTGGTCTCTTATCTGGCATTAAAAAAAAAAAGAAATCACAATCAAATTTTGTTGAAGACATCAATACATCCCAGTTTTTCAGGTCACAAATATGTCCTTTATTGTTTTGTGCACTCACCTATTGCTAAGGGCATTCTCTTTGGTTCTTCTGTTAAAATCAACCAAACAAGAAAAACAGTAACACCAAGGCCCTATTAAAGAAGTATTTGATGATAAACTTTTAAGTTCTTATCAACAATGCTTAATCTGTTAGAAAGTATTTTGCTTATAGACACCAGATTGAATCCACTTCAGCTCCAGTGGCTTTTGACTGTTGGAACTACAGAGTACAGAACCACTCATTATCTGTTTGCATCTGAAGTCATTAAAAGTGGAAAACTGTAAACTCTGTGTCAGTACTCTGTGCTGGCTGATATGGTGTTCTCTATTATAGTTTTATTCATTTTACTAGGATCTGTACATAATCAAACTCATTAAATTATTTTAGTTTTAAGTACTAAATCTAGTAGAAGTATCCAGGTCCTGATTTCTGTTGTAGTTTGTAATTGTTTTCTCCCCATTGGCAGAATAGACTTGCCCTGTATCCCCCCTGCTCCCTAAAATAGTTTATCCCAAAGCCCAGAATACCCTGTTGCGTGGTTACCCTCCTGCCTATCATCCAGTTGCCTAGCACTCTGTTCTAGAAAGTTCTGTGCTATTCGGTTGATGATTGGATTGAAAATACTGTACCTACCTCTGTAGGTATCCTATTGGTAGTTCCCCTTTGTCAATCCCTACTCTGTAATCACCCCATTGTCCCAGTTGTGTTCCTCCCTTTGTACCACCCCTCTTTAAAAGTTGCTGCACAGCAGCTCCCTGTGCTCTTCGCCCCTGGTTGCCCTTCAACAATAAACGTGGTTGGAATATACCTGGACAAAGAGACTCCTCTTTCTTCTTCGCCTGGATCCTTGCAGCTAGAGTCTCCTTGCTCTGCCACACACCTGTTATTGTTGTCCAGAATTGTGGCAGTGCCAGAAGTGGCACCCAATGAAGAAAAAAGGACAACAATAATTTCTACAGGAAATATTCAAGCTCAAGTACTCCTTTAGAGCTGGTGGAATGAAACTCTTGCAGTCAGACCCTTGGAAAGTCAAGTACACAAAGAAGGAGTGCTTAAGTGAAAAGAAGCCACATGATGTTTGTTGCTTGCACCAAACAATTGCTGCAACAAAATATTGTTAGAGAGCAGAAATGAGATGAGGCACATACTTATTTTTAAAGACAGCACAAAAAGGGTCCTGGTTTATTCCTCTTTACAGCTCAGTCACCCTGACTCCAATCATTCATTCTGGCTGCAGAAAGCTCCTACTGTAGGTTTTCCTTACAGCCTCTGACTGCTGGTTTTTTCCTGCTAAACTATGTATTGGTTTGCAGACTCTGAATGCAGGCTTTTACCTAGCTGGACTATGACTGCAGGTTCCAACAGGCTCTAACTGCAGACTCAGACTCACCTCACAGCAGTGATCCTCTCTCCCCAGGATCCATCTGCTTCATCATTCCCTCTTCCTCAAGGTTCTTCCCCCTTCATGCTCTCCCCTCACCAGCTAACCCACTCCATTTTATCACACTTGTTTTTATTGGATATAGCTGCGACTCATCAGGGGCAAGGCTGTATTGGGTAATTAACACAGCTGTTACTGATCAGGGGCAAGGTCACCTGTATTCCTTTTTCCTACAATGTCATGTCTTCCAAGAAGAAGCCTAGGAAGCTTAAAAGGACAAAGACCAAATCTTGTGGTTTGATATGAAATTAAAGCTAAGAAAGGTCCATTTATTACTTATCAATTTGTAAGTGAAGGTGAGATCTTAAATTCATTCATTTTAGTTGTGTGTGCATAGGAGATTTTACTTCAATCACTCAGATATCCTGAAAAATTCTGTAGGTCATGAATTCTAATGTGTAGTAATCGCACTATGTCACAGAAATAAAACCACATATTAAATACTAATTGCAATTAGATTGAGTTAGAAAATGTCTAGAAAAATAGGTCCTGTCACTGAGCTTAACACTGAAAAGTTCACTCTTTCACACCAGTATACCGCACTAAGGAAATTGTTCTTTAGCTTTATTTTTGATTTAAATAAGATCCAGATAGCAGGTATTACAGAGAAAAACTGGGATTATACTATTTGATTCTGGAATTCCTAAATTTCTAATGAAAAATTAGAAGAACAAGCCATTTGAGAATGCTCTCTTTAATGCTCTCTATGCTACAGGTTAGAATTTGGCAGTTAAATCACCAGAAATCACTGAGCCAGCACATAATTAAGACTATGAAGCTGAAACAAGCAAAACCATTAAATCAGTCAATGTTTAAATCAGATGGTCACTGCACCTACTCACCAAGTTGTTTGCACATGGTTTCTGAGGCCCATAGATGAACTGCAGCTCGTACACACTCTGCAGGCATTTTGCAGGGAACCACATCTCCTTAGCTCCTACACTGACTTAAGATAATCACCTACCATGCTCCAAGTACTGTAGCAGTGCACTGCAAAGATAGCACACCACACTGACCAGGCCAGTAGCCTTTTGAATAAAATAGAAAATAGATAACCCAAGTTTACAAAAATACAGCCAGTTAGTGCATATCGTCTGCTATGTATCAATGTTTTTAATGTCCTGAGTGAATGTCCTGAGTGTTATACTGAATTGACTTTGTATATCCTCAGCTATTACACATTTATTTCCATGTTCCAGTTTCTTTGTGTGCTTCCTTGCTTCAGTAATAATTTTTAAGTTCAATGATCAACAAAGCCCACCTATGCAATTGCCCTTTCACAACAAACATGTGGCACTATCTGTAATGGAGTTGGACAACTTCATTAGAGAAGATCTGGGGGGTTTTTTTCTGAAGCTTTTCTACATGTGACACACAAGAAGAAATTCTTTAAACTACTGATTTGTGTCAATAACCACTTCCAAATTCTGGGAAAGTTTTTTTAAAAAGTCATTCATAACACACTAAGGACTTTACTTCTGCTATTTCTGCCATGGGGAAACCTGACTACTCAGCAGACCTGCGACATTTAAACACAAAGATTTGCAGAAGAGTGTCCTATATACAAAGTCCCAGGACCCTGAATTCTGACATTAACTGTATTCTTACCTACCTTTTGCTGAAAAAAACCAAAAAAAAACAAAACAAAAAAAAAAATAGGTTTAAGTATATGGACTGAGTAACGCACACTAAGAAACAACAAAACAACACCCAATGCCTATCTAATTGGATATTAAAAAAAACCAACTTTTTCACTGTGAGGACTGTCTCTACCTGTTACATTTCTGCCAAAGCTTCAATATAAAGTTAATATATTTATTTTTTCAGCCCTCTTAGGAGTGAAGGGAAACACTGTTTACAGGTATTATCAGCACAGATACTTGAGCATGCAACAGATTCCACAGTTTCTGTGTTGTCCTGACAAAATTAGACCAATTCCTTTGGAGGAAATCTGTTTATCTTCTTTATGCCAAAAATCAGGGGGCAGACTGTAATACTGAAATTAAACTAGCAGGAACATAGAGTCCTTCTGACATGGTAAAAAGCACAAGAATTATGCCTGTGGCTATCCATCTGGTATTTAATCCAAGTAATCTAAGTTGATAGTTCTTTCATAGTTTCTGTAAACCTACCTCTATATGTCCCTAAAAAATTCTTAATATAGCACCCACTGGACACAGACAGACAGTACTTCATTAATTTCAATGTGTTTAATGTGTTGTAATATGTTAGCCCTGCAGCAAAGGTATTCAGTTAGGAAAGATTCACTCACTTAATGCCTTACATATTTCTTGGCTCATAAAGAACTACACAGTACTGCAGGGAGCATACAGTAGAGTTATTAAATACTATTATTAAATATGTCATATTATTGCTGAAATCTGTACAAAAAGGCAAAAAAACCCAGAGAATCCTCAATATTTGAACTATTATACAGCATTTCAGTAAGTACATTTTCACTTCATAATTCCAAAAGGTCTCCATAGCTAAAACCTACCTATAATCACAACCCAAGCTGAATATATTACAGTAAATTTGACAAGGTAGATGATAACTGTGGTGTTATGGTTTAGGGATTTACAGTCAGGATGTGAATGCATTATGCACAGTGAGAGTTTTCATAATTTATTCATAATTTTAGGAATACTATGAAAAATATAGAGGCACTTTAAAAAACAGATCAATGATATGTGCATCACTGAGTAGTTGAAACTCATTTACTGTGTGTTCCCATGTGCTTTTCTGCATTATTTTGCTGAGGGCCAGATTCCAAAATAGTAGCAGTTTTCTTGCTGCTTTTATCATTTTACTGAAGCACTCATAAATGTCCGGATTCTCTAAGATCTTTAATAACATCTTCCAGTAACAATCCACAATTTACTGAGATTATGGATTGAGAATCTCCCCATGGAAGTAAAAACTAAAAAAAACCCCATAGGTTTATATCAATTATTAGAGAAGTCAATGGTACTTTCCATCCTCCCTGTTGGCAAGACTTGGTACCACACTAGAAGATGCCACGTCAGTCTCCTGACCTGTAGGAACCCAAAATATACAAATTAAATACAGATTAAACAGAGAAAAGAATGGACTAGTGCTCTGGCCAACAATGGAAACATGCTCAGGAAGTCAAGTCATCCATGAAATGCTAATACAAAAAGGACTAATAAAACTTTTGACTGGACACAGAAACACACTTACACACACATACATATATATATTTTTAAAAATTCATATTAATATATACTTTGAAGTAGACCTTGCAGTGTATCTTTGAAGCTCATCAAAGAGATCTCAATAGTTGTGTGCTTCTTTCTCAAAATGGATTCTGAAGGATTAGGAAATATATTGAAAGAAAAGACAAAATTTTAGTAGCTAAGAATCTATTTTACAGTTAAAGACTTAAAGAGTTCAAGCTGTTTCTTTTAACAAAAAGTATGAGGAATAACTTGATTACTCTACGAAAGTATCTTCACAGAGTGAAAAAGCTAGGTAGTAAAGAGCTCTTTAATCTAGCTGAGAAAATGAAACAAGCAGCAAAGGTTAGAAGCTAAAGTGACATATTACAATTAGAAATTAGGCACTCATTTCTACCACAACCAATTAACAAATACATTTGTAAGTTCTTTTCCTATTGAAGCCTTTTCAAGAGCTCTTTTTTAATCTGAAAAGAAACAATTTTATCTGAAGTTTTGATCACACTTCCTGCTGCTTCTCTTCAGATTAAAATGTAACAACTGATTATATAAAATGAATTGCCAGCTAGGATAAAAGAGGCAGGGAGGAGAAATGCACATTTTTCCTCCCTGTGACAGAAGAACCAGAACTTGGTAAAATACTAACTTACATAAATTTCACCACACATACTATAGTTCAAAGGAGTCAACCAATTTATCAGCATTGTTCCTATAAAAAGAAGTTCACTGAGAACAAGTTGAAGCCTTAAATGTTGAGTGCCTTAGGACTTGAGGTATTGCAGTCATAGAATTTTTAGTTCTAAGTGAATATCCAGTAAGTTTTTTGATACTTTTGGACTCACTTTCAAAAACTGAAGTAGAAGCTCTTAACATCTTTTATTAAAAAAATCTGCCATTTCATGTCCGTCATTTTTAGTTATGAATCTAACAAAAGACACTATAATAAAATGTCTCAACAGTGACTGAGCAAACTGAAAAAAACACAGTCGAGCTTTCAGTTACACTAGGCAGGCAGATTATATTCTACAATTAAATTATTTATTATTTCTACAATAATAAATTATTCTACAATTAAATTTTACATTAACAGTATATTCTACAATGAAAATTGTAACAAGAATAATAATTGAATTCATTGCCAAATCAACAAAAATGTAAAACATGCAAGTAGCCTAGCTAAAAGGTTTCTAGTCATTTTTCCAAGTGCACTTACAGGCTTAAAATAAACTGAAAAACTAAAAGCACCTTCTTTAAAGAACAGAAAAGTAGGCAATTTTGATTAACTGGCCATTTAATATATGCTAAGCATGAAAAGATGGATGCTATGGAATTCACACTATTCTGCAACTTCCTAATTTTATCACTGAAGAATCTAATGCAGAGCAAGCTGGTTGAATAATTTTATTTGTTGCAATTTTTTTTACTAACTGTAAAGCAAATATCTGACTAAATTTTTCTTCTAGATAAAATAATCTTATCCTATCACCAATAGTGGGAAAAACAGCCATTTTCATCTCTTTCCACAAGAAACATATTATGTATACATTCCAACCTATTTAATATCTTCTGTCTTTTTCCTATAAATTATACACTAGATTAATAAATATTTGAATATACAACTAAACAAAAACGAATTTTTTTTCCAAGTTTGGCAAAACAAATTTCTTCAAGTGCAATGTGTAGAGTAAACTCTAGAAGCTATTTTATTTCTGGAAGTTATTTTAACTCTGAAGTTTGTTATCTTTTCACATTTATTCAAATTTATGTGAATTTTACACTTTTACAAAGTTTTGACTCTGTGGTTATTCAGGCGTACATTCCACTCACTTTGACTTATACAGTCAATGAACTGTTTGACACTGAAGTCAAACTGTTCATAGTTGCTCAAGTGTGCCTGCCCTGCAGCTGCCTGGTGGTGTGGAGCTTCTGCTGCTCCAGATATACCAATAAGCCAAGAGTGAATGTCAGTCAATAGATCGGCCTTAGCAAAAAGATGTATATATTCTTCTACAGGGAAAAATAACTTCAAAAGTGTAGTTCTTTCAAGGCATCTTTGTCAATGATCAGCCTAGGGTCTAAAGATGGGGATAACAGCAAAACAGAAAATAGCAAGAGAAGAAAGGGGCACTGTTCATGATCTTTGTCACTGTCATTTGTCTAGTGCTACTGAATTACATGACAATACTCAAAAAGAAATAAAAAATTATGGTAAACTGTGAGAATAATTTCAAAAACTTTGACACAGGTTTATGGTGCGAAATGTGTGTGTTGCATGCGAGGAATTATACTTGGGTTTTAAAAATCCTTGGTAGAAGAATGCAGTGCACTCTAGAGTTTTGCTTTGTTTTGATTCATCTTGTCTCAAAATTGCACCAGAAACAGCAACATTATCAAACACTCTGATTTCCGAATTGTTTCTATAAAGATTTTTCCAAAATTATATCTTGGAAAAGTATATCTTTTAAGTTATTTTTGAATCCAAAACTGAATAATATAGATTGAGCAGAGTGAAACAAAGGTTCATTATCTCTTTAAGAGAGTTGTTTTACTGATTAGTACTTCAGAGTCAGTACTGATGCCTCAATCAAACTCAACAAATTCATATTTGGGGTGTGGGTGGGCCACCTGCATGCCAGGTACCCATCCAAGCTGCTCTATCACTCCCCTCCATAGCTGGTCAGGGGAGAAGATATAATGAAAGGCTCATAGGTCAGGATAAATGCAGGGAGAGATCACTCAGCAGCTACCATCATGGGCAAAACAGACATGGGAAAATTAGTTTACATGGGAAATTAGTTTAATTTATCATGAACCAAAATAAGAGTAGGGTAATGAGAAATAAAAACTAAATTTTAAAACAGCTTTCCCCCACCCCTTCCTTCTTCCTGGGAGTAACTTCACTCCCAAATTTTTTACCTCTTTCCTCCCTGTAGAGCAGGGGGATGGGGAATGGGAGTTATAGTCAGTTCATCACACGCCTGTTGCTCCTTCTTCCTCAGGGGGATGGCTCCTCACACTCCTCCTCCTCCAACATGTCTGTCCCACAGGAGACAGTCCTCCACAAACTTCAGTCCTTCAGGCACTGATTACTCCAACGTGGGTCCTCTGTGAAGTCACAAGTCCTGACAACAAACCTGCTCCAGCACAGACTTTCCAAGGGCTCACAGCCTCCTTCAGGCCCCAACTGGGGTCCTCCATGGGCTGCACATGGGTCTCTGCTCCACTGTGGCCCTCCACAAGCTGCAGGGGCACAGCTCCTCACCATGGTCTGCACCACAGGCTGCAGGAGAATCTCTGCTCCAGCAGCACCTCCTCCCTCCCCTGCGCTGACCCTGCTGCCTGCAGAGCTCTTGCTGTCCCATATTCTCACTCCTCTCTCTGCCTCCTGTGGCACAGCTTTCCCCCCTTCTTAAATACATTATCGCAGAGGTGCTACTGCTGTGACTGCTGGCCTTGGCCTTGGCCAGCAGCAGTCCATCTTGGAGCCAGCTGCAATTGGCTCCACCAGACACAGAGGAAGTTTCTCTACCAGCTTCTCAAAGAAGTCACCCCTGTAGATCCCCTGCTACCAAAACCTTGCCACACAAAGCCAATACGTGGGGCCAGGAGCCAGGGTGATGCTTTTGACTAAAACAAGCACGGAGATAAAATTATAAAGAGATTGTAAACTGAGAGAAGTAGGTCCATTTTCAGTAGAGGAGAAAAAAATTTTTTATGGGCTTGGAATTGGGTATTTTTTAAACTTGGGCACATACTTCAAAAATCTAGTTCAATATCTGTGACTGTGGAAAGCAATTTATCAGTGTGTTTAAAAAAAAAAAAGTTTTTAAAAGTACAACAACATAAAATCAAATTTCCAGCAGATGATCAAGTTTTCAACCAATTGGCAAACTACACTTAGGTAGCGAATGGGGATAGATTGTTTGTGGTAATAGGCCTTCTGATTAGTTCCCCTTTACAGAAAGAAATTAATGAGTAAGTAAAGCTTGATGCTCTATCAGAAATATTCTCCAATTTCTCTTTTTTTTGTATGCCTGAAATGGAAGTCCAATATTTATTACCAGTTAAAGCAGTCTCCAAAGTCAAAGAAAGGTATGTCCATGATGACATCACCATCTTAGTCCATCCATGATGACATCATCTTCTTCTGTACTAGGAAAGAATATATTTGGAACACTACTGAACCAAGGTGCTGCTGATAACTACTGTGGAATGAATAACCTAATGGATGGATTAAGATATACAAAGTTGTCATAAAGAAGTGTGTTCCAGGCTCATGACTCACAGCAGTGGTTCTTACAGCACCAGGACTTCTGTCTTCCTCACTTATAATTATCCACTTTTCATCCATCTGTGGAAAACAGAGGCCATGAATGAGAAATTCAGTCTTGTGGAATATTTTTGTTCATGATGTTCATGAAAAAAGGAACCGTGTTATAAAAAGGTTCCTCTCCCTTTCTTTCCTTGATATCATACTCCCACTGACTTGGGAAGCAAAACATTTTTGTATTTGTTGCTGAAGACATTAAGCATGGGTGAAATAACACAATGTCCTACTCTGCATCAGCAACCCTATGACCCATTTTTTTCATTACTCCTCTTCACCTTTTCTTCCAGAAATGTACCTCTAAAACTCATGTTCTGTGTAGGCTTACTGGATAAATATATTTCCTCTGTCTAGAGATTTATCATAGCTGGGACAAAATATGTGGAGAGCAAGCATGGAAGGTGCTGAGATGCATGAATGGCCGTTTTCCAACTTAGCTCTAGGACCTCCTTTCCTACCTGAGCACATGGGGACACAGATGACGTACAAAATAGGGAAAATGTGAGGTGGCCGTGGCTTTGAATGGCAAGCACAGAACCAGGCTGCAATTCCTGTTACAAAGATTTTGGGGTGCTGTGTAAGGAAAGAACTACAGCAACCTTGGGAGAGGAGAGTAAGGTAAAGAACCAGAGAGGGTTATTTAGATGCCAGTGCTGAATCAGAGAGGTTGACAAATGGAAATATTTTTTCATCTGTCTCATTTCTCTAGAATTTTCCCAACAGAAAATAATAGACAATCTAAAATCTAAGCACTATTTGAGTCAATTGTAGTAAAGTATATGAAAATTTAATTTCCCAAGGTAATCTTGCAAGGGAAACTGTTTTCTTTCTAAAGTGGAAAAAACCCAAAGAAGGTTAAAAACATGGCCAATGAAGAATAAAGTGCAGAAATAATGCAGTCTGAAAGAGACTGTAAGATTAGAAACCTTTTCTTATGTTCAGCGTTTCAATTTTACACCACATTTTTTGAAGGCCATTCAGCTTTGTTTTATGCTTTCAATATATTTTGACTAGAAACATAAATCAGCTGACAGAAACAAACTTGAGAGAGCTGAGATTTGGATTTTACAGCAATATTGATAAAAGCTAGTGGGCATTCCTGCCCGAACACTGGCATTTGTCCTGAGAGGTTTTTCAGATTCTTGATGCATCTAAAGACATATTGTTGCACTGAAAGTAATAATTGCAGAAAGAGCAAGGGGTGGGGGAGAAGGGTTCTCTCCATGGAAACAACAAAATAACAATTTTTCTATACAAGATTCAAGGATGTAACTTACTGAAGACTAGGTAAGTTTCAGAGCCAGATAAGTTTTAAGCAGAGATGCAGGGAAAGATAATATAATACGTTATAGATTTGTTTGATTAGTTCCTATCATGCAGAAGGGAATGTGTAGGAAAAATGTGCAGTAACTTTTTACATCAGTCTAACTGGCAAAACATAAGCTGAATTGGAGTGTATGAAAGGTGAAGTGAAGCTATTCAAGGAGGGTCATAATTAAAAAACAAAACCTGAAATATCCTAAACTAAAAAAACATGTAAATAATTCAAAGTAGCAGGTTTTTTTTTTTGGTTTTTTTTTTTTATTTTTTTTTTTTTTTATTATTAATAAGAATACTCTTTTTTATGTAATTCCGTGCTGGAATACCCACATTTACTAACCACACAAAATTGAATCGGAAGTATATCTCTTAAGATCTTTGTCTGTTTCTTCCTTCTAAGTCAGAAACAACTGTGCCAAAATCACCCTCACAGGCTTTTGTGTAGGCCATTCAATAAAAACATCTATTGTTGAATACTCCACAGCAGTTCTCTTCACTCTACCCCAGATCTTTGAATATATGTCTTAATGTCTGTAAATTCCTTGTTCCAATATTAGCTCATTCCTTCATGTCACTGGATGAAGGAAGCAGATTATTTCCTTCCTCCCCACGTCATGTTTTCTGGACCTGATCATTCACCATGCTTTTCTCTGCAATCTCTTCAGCTGGCCAATGTTTTAAGTGCAATATCCAAACCAGGATACCAGGTGCTGGATTTGGTTGGGATTTTTTTGCCCTTACAACAATATGAATTTGACTAGTGTTGCCTTCAATAAAAACATCTCAAATTTTTATGCACTTTTTGGCTTGCTAGAGAGTTTCTATCTTTCATTGCTCAGCTGATTATTTTTACTGAAGTGCGGTAATTTCCATTTGTCCTGCTTGAACTGCATCCTGCTTTACACACCAAATCACCAATTAACAAGATAGTTTTAGATCTCTAAACATCTCTTCCAAAGTACTTGCAGACACAGCTCCCTCCACTTTTACTTGATATAAAAGAATATTATATTTAATATTCTATTTTGAGATAATTCTCAAAATTATCTTAAACTATTTTGAGATAATTCTCTCTGGCTTCCCTTTGTTTAATTAAAATTATGCAAGAATTTTTCACTTCACCACACCAAGGTATCAGTTTCCACCAGTTTTGTATTTTGGGGAGCTTAATACAGGTGACATTGCAATTATTTTGTGTGTTTTGGCAGCTAGGGTAAGGAACAACATCAAACTTTTGATCAATAACTATTAGCTGTTAAATTAGAAAAATCCAAAATAGACAGAAATTCAGATTTGAAACTAGTAACACTTGCTTAAAATTTACAGCCAAAATAAATCTTGGTTTTTTCCTAGTATCAATTAAAACATACATCTAGATTTTCAAGCAGCAAAGTCACAGTGCAGAAAGAAAAAATGTAAAAGACAAAATTTATCTAATAATAAATCAGGTATATATTGAAAGAGAACGAGAACAAGAGCACAACAAAGCCTTGTTCTAATTGACTAATATAAACATTTACATTTTTCATAAGGATTAATGGATTAAGCTGCTTTATCGTGAAGGGAAAAAGTTCTGTTTATGACCTAGTGTTATACAATAGTAAATGGCTTAATCTGGTTTTCTCTCGAGGTAAAGTTGTATGCAGTAATGGATTTAAGAGATATGTACATAAGTGTTTCTTATTTAATTTTATTAGCATGCAAACCATAAAAGGTTTTGGTGCACATGTATCTGTGTAACCTTTTACAACCAACATTTCTCTTCCAGTATTGCATGGGCTTACTTTTTTCTTTTTCAAGTACAGGAAGAGTACCCTATGCCAACCAAAAGTATGGTGAGATAATCTTCCTAAAATTGTGCTTAAATGAAGAAACTGGATTCCTAATTGCAAAGTGAGCACCAATCAATATGTGAATTAGCAAACTCATCCTGAGAAAAACCAAAGGGCTTAGGGGCCATAGCCATACACTGGGCTCCAGGCTATCCTCTCTCTGTATCATGTGAGACCGCACTCAGCTAATAAAAAGGCAATGTAATTTCTGTGTTGTGTCCAATAGAAAATTTAGCAATGTTGTGTTATGCTCTAGATATATTCTGTTGTGTAAAAGAGAATTATGAAGTATACCAGCTCTTAATTTTAAGATAAATAAGGAAGTTTTGTCAGCAGAGTGGAACACTGCCTTTGAGCTTTGCCTACATAATCCTTACATTTTATGCTGCATTGTTGAATAAAATGCCATACCATTACTTAAACAGTCTGGCGGAATTAGTTTGGAACATGAATTGGTTTCAGATAGAAAAAATCAAAATCAGAGCTACATACACATCATTATTCATTTGGTTATATTATAAAAAATAATATTTCTTTTTGTAGTATAGACCAATGAAGTAGTAGTATAAAGTAAAAAACATTACCCATGGTACAACAAAAACATACAGTAAAATGAACTGAGCAGAATTTTTGCAGTACAAATAATGTGATTTTCCAAAAGAAAGAGGTCTGAGAACATATACATGCTTAGTGTTTTATTTTAATTCCAGTAAAGGAGGTTCAGCATCTGGAAATCTATAAAAGGAAAGGTGTTACTGCAGCATTGCTCAGTTCTGGGTTCAGGCTTTAGTTTGCCAAACTGTTTGTCCTGAATCTCCAGTGCTACTCTGTACACATTTACTGAAAAACTAAAAATGGACTGCATGTTTTACAATGTAAAGTGATTTCTTACTTCTTGATTTCAAGGTTTCAGAGAGCAGAGGTAGGAAGGATTTAAAAGATGTGTAGTCAAAAAGCCACAAAAATTCAAACCCCATGATCTGGTTGAAGGCTGAGAAATGTAAAACAGGTATAATAAAATTTAGAAGAAATGAACCTTTGTTCTTTATACTTTAGTGTCATTGAAATATAGATAGCATCTGAAAGTTCAGAAGAGTAGAAGCAGTAGCATTGGTTGACGTAAATGCTTGAGGAAAGAACTGACCAACATTATGCATCATACATAATACAACTGAAAATGAGGACAAATTATTACAAAGTATTTAGTGGATTTTAAACACTATATATTCTATACTGTATAGTATTCACCAGTATATTCTATCATTTAGAAGATTGTGTCAGTTTTTGACTTTGGGACTGAACTGGGGATCTGCAGACTCCACCTGGAGTCTACTGGGTCTACTGCTTCACAGGCAAATATCTGCAGCCTGCGTCTGCAACAGCTTGACTCTACCTGTCACTGACATGGACAAAAACTTACAGTGTATGTGAGCTAAAAGCCTATACTTGTAAGCCTGTGCAACAAAAGGATAACTAGAGAGCAACTGATTCCAATTTTTAAGCTTTGTGTCTTCCAATTACTTTTAAATGATTGAAAATAAGCTTTAGTCCCACAGTTAAGGATTGTCAAATTTTATACATTATTTTCCAATCTCCTATTTTATTTATTTACTTTTTTTTTGCTTCTCAAATTCCTATTTATTTAAATTTATGAAGTATTACCCATATACCACAAAACATAAAGGTCACAAAAGTAATCCTGAATGTTCCTTCAGACAAGAAAATATAACCTTTATTTATCTAAAGTCTAACAATAATTGTGTAGCGAGTTATGAGAATTCCTTATTTTTCAAAACAAAAATATTGTCCCTTTGCTGGAAAAATAGAAAGGGAACCTCCTCACTTGTGGCCCTGAGAATGCTGTTTTTCTTCAGATTAGTTCAATGGTCCAGATAATATATGAATAACAAATTCACTACTGTGCATGATATTTTTAATTAGGGAATATATTACTCCTACTTTATAGTCTCAGGCAGCAGATATAATGCTCTGGACTTCTGCCTAGAATATTACTGCCATTTGAAAATACTTTCTAGTAGATTCTAGAAGGACAGGATTTTCCAAACAAAAGATAATGCTAAGCCTTTTTTACTAGTTAATATTCTACAAATCTATTTTTTACATCATTGTACAGCTAAGTTCTTCTGAAAATGTCAGGAAGAAATTGATCCTCACAACAAATGCAATCAAATTCAAGCCATGTTATTTGGATACATACACACCTCTCAAAGGTGCTATAGCACATATATGCAATTCATTTTGGCATGGCTACACTACTTTCATAAATGCAGTATATCTTTTTTCACAAAACCTGAGTCAAAATAAAAAGTGAGAAAATTAATCTCTGCATGTACATACTAAAAACTCTGCTGTCCATCTGAAAATATGCTTATGGCACTTGCAACATTGCTTCATTTTGTTAATGATTTAGTCAGAGACTTTGAGATTACTCTATTTTTCCAGATATTTAATGTTTTAATTAACAATTGGATTATTCTCAATGTCACAGGTTTATTTCACCCATTTACCTTATTTACTCACGTTAAGCTAGTAACATAAATTAGACTAAAGTATAATTTATTACTGCCTTAGGCATATCATCTTGAAAGGCATTCAGTCTCAACCTTTAAACATCGAAGGACTGACAATTCATCTCTTTCCTGGTAAATTTACTCCAGCAGCTAATCATGCTCCCTCTGACAAATTTGTTTGCCTGATGGGGAAATGCACATGCCCTGTGCACCTATTACTGTGCCCTTCTCCACTACAATGAAGTCCTTTAATATGCTAAAGTTGCCCTGCATTCTATCAAGTCTCATTTTTTTGTTTGTTTATTAAAGTAAACAGCCAAGCTCACTCACATTTTCACTACGGGGCAAGGGGGAGGTATTTTTTTATTATGTTGCTGCTTCAAGACACTCATGCAGGCACTAGAAGCAATGTTGTTTATTTATGACCAAATGAACAGCTGCAGCAGATCAGACAAATAAGGAGGATACTTGGAGACAGCATGTAAGTATTGAGGGATATTTCCATCAATTTCCATTCCTGGAGAAGAATCCTCGCTTTCATTCAGCTACTGCTTATGAGAGGATTTTTATGCTTAAAGGTTTTAAGAACCTTTGCTAAAGACCTCATTAAAAGCATTTCAAATGGGCACGAGATATTTGAGACCTGCCTCTGGTTGCCTTCCCCAACACTGTGCCTCTCCAGACAGAGACCTTGAACAGCCATCCTCCCCGTGTTGAGGCTCTCCTCTGAACCACCCTGTCTTTCAGCACTCTCCTGCAAATGTGGGAGCTGTACAGCAAATAGGGTCTTCTCTCCTACACCAACACAGGATCATCCAACCTATGAATGAAGCTGCTTGGCCTGAGAAACCATTTCAAGTAAAGAAAATTTCTCTTGAAATATATAGAAGGTGAAAATACTGTGATAAATTACAATGGAATAAAAGATGAATTTGCACATGGTTAGAAATACTTATGTAGGTTACTAATGAGACTGCTGTCACCCAACAGTAAGGCTATTACAGAGCCGCTCAAAAACTTTCATAGACTATTCCAGCACGATTATTTGAACAAGAGTGCATAACAATGCATAAATGATCTTTTTACACGTGAATAAAGACTTAGAGCTAGCTTGATTATTTGGTTCCAACGTGGTTAAAATATAATTATTTCACTCACAGAAAGATTCCTATTGTGTTTCCCATAACTATGTGATACATTCTCAATGCCCTATTGTGGCATCTGCATGCAGAGCACTTCTAAATAGTAATTATTGGTATAATTCTCACACACAGCTTGTATGTGTACCACAAGCATGGGTGGATTCACTTGCTGAAGCAGAGCACTTGCTTTCCTTGCTGGAAACAGAGGGGGGGAAAGGAAACATAAAATCTCTTTTCAGTTTATTACAGACTGCAAGTGGCTCAGTGCAAAAAAGGAAAGAATATTTTTGATTACATGTCTGCAAAAGCTGTAACACTGCCCCTTATTTTTATGACTAGCCTACATTTTCTTCCATGGACTCTAACTACTTACAAGGAGTAAAATATATGCCTGGGCTTGATTTTCTGAGCTGAAGCTGAGTTGACACAGTCTTCTGAGGAAGAAAATGCTTCATGGGACTCAAGCCAAACAAAACGCAGCAACAGGGACTGCCTTTCTTTACAGATATCATAAGGGAAACTAATATGGCCTGAGATGTCACTGTCTTTTCAGCAGAGCTACTTTTACAAGGTAGAAGGGAAGTGTCTCCCAGCAGAGCCAGCTGAAGAAAGAGCAGCACTGCAGCACTAGGAGAGGTGGCTGCAGCAGAGCCAGGCCTGCCCTCCAACACCTACCCTGGAGCATGATCAAGCCCTGGGATGCTGCAGAGCAGGAGGTGGGTTGGTAGCCAAGCCCCCTGCCTCTTCAGGAAGATACTGGCTGAGAAAAGATTAAATCAAAATATGCTCACTGTGATTATTGGCTATGGCAGTTACCATTATTTTTGAAACCTTTGAATTTTGATGCCTCCTGTTTTTGTTGTTTTCCTCTCAGCTACAAAATGCTCATTGTCACATACACACACAGTGCTGCAGTAATTAGACCCACATACTGCCCTGGTTCTATAAGCTGACTGAACCTCTGCTGCCACCAATGAGGGAGTGTTATAAGAAAGCCTCTAGACAGCAAGAAGGTCCATGAGCATAAATCCGGTAACAATCTCACTGATCATGACATAGGAAAATTTTTCTCACCTGTTTCAGTGACTATTTCTTCCATTAAAAACATATCCCAATACAGGGCACATCTTTTTAAATCTTGAAAATCTCAGCAAATATTTCCTCTTTTAATGAAATTAATGAGAGTGTTCTGATGAGCACTTATGAAATCAGACACAAACCAAGAGAGTCCATAACTACAATACCACACCTCCTACAGCACTGTTGACAAAAAGTTTTAAAACTCGAAATGAGAGAAAATGAAAAATACAGTCCTATAAAAGCTGTACATATGGTCCTAAATGTACATACAGACACTTTTTAATGCATACACTACTTAGAAGAGTGTTGAATTATTATACTTAGAGCAAAGCAGAATTCAAAGAGAACAATGGATTTGGTTCAGCTAATATAGTATCTTAAATCAGCAGACTGCCCAGCAAAAAATGTTTTTATTTAGGGAAGTTTTTCAGAAAACTACTGAGGTGCCACAAAGCTAAATCAGAAGAGGTAAGGTAAAAAGAAGCAATAGAAAATTTAAAAAATCAAATAAAAAAATTTTAAAAAAATACCCTGTAGTATACTAATTACATTTTGTCTTCTTTATCCATATGAACTGCAAGCTATTGAAAATAAGTATTTTCCCACTTACGTATTTGGAAAACAGAACATGCTACTCCCTTTAATTTTGCAGATGAACAAATGCCTTAAGCAGATCTTGCCTTTTTAGAGAAGAGAGGAAACAAAATTATTTTCCAGAAGCAAACTTTAAATTTCTTAAAAATGTGATGCAATATATTAATTTTAACATCAATTTCTGTACCACAGAAACCTCAATGGTGGAGGGACTAGGACAGAAAGCAGGCAAGACAATGCCTGACTCAGGCAGTGCATCTCTTTACTGTAAACTCTTCCACAGCTGAGGCATGGTCTACCTGATGATCACTTCAGATGAGTCTGCCCAGCCCATACTGCTTCTTCAGGAAGAGACATAGGTGTGTGTGCACAAATCCCGTAGATGAAAGAACTGGAGGAGACCTTTAACGGGCATCTCATGGATATGAGCTGGCCATGTGTGCTCCCATCCCAGAGCACCAATAGTATCCTGGGCAGCATCAGAAGAAGCATGGCCAACAGGGCCTTTACTGCCTTCTGGTGAGACCCTGCCTGGAGGGTTGCATCCAGATCTGCCCTCTTTGGCACAGGGAGGACACAGACATGTTGGAGTGGGTCATGGAAATGATCAAAGGGCTGGAGCACCTCTCCAATGAGGACAAGCTGAGACAGCTGGGTTTGTTCAGCCTGGAGAAGGCTCTGGAGAAGACCTACTGCAATCTTCCAGTACTTAAAAGAGGCTTATAAGAAGGGTGGATGAGTGATAAGGATTCAGATTAGATATGAAGAAAATGTCTTTTACAAAAAGGATGGTGAAACACTGGGACACACTGTTCAGAGAGGTGGTAGCTGTCCCATGCTTGGAAAGAGTCAAGGTCAGTTTCAATGGGACCCAGAACAGTCTAGTTCAGTTGAAGATGTTCTTGTTCTTTGCAGAGGGGTTGGATTAGATGACTTTTAATGGTCCCTTTAAAATCTGAGCTATTCTATGATTCTTTGATATGGTATTTTTTTACCAACTTTCTTTTTCACTGGTATTTTTCTGCAGTATTAATTATTTGGCCCAGCTAGTGACAGCCTTTAAAAACAACTGTTCAGAAAAGTTTAGAAATCAACACCCTTCATAGAAGTGTAACTTTCCTGTATTCATAATGTTCTAAACCACATCTAAAATCTGGTTTGCTGTATTTCTTTCCAGGAGTCAATGGGTAACCATATTATCATCCAGAAATTGTATCCTTCCATGTGACTTAAAAGGACAAGAGTTATTTTATTTCTGAGGTTGACAGTCCAAATCAATGTCTAGGAAATAATACTTTTTGTAATTTATGATGTGATCATGAACTGATCCTTTTCTACCAGACTACGTGGATATTTACCTAATAAATCTGATCAGAGCATATTCAAAGCACAAGGTGGTTGAACAAAGAGTGTCAAGTGAAAATGGGTTCCTCCCTGCACCATGAAACACAAAAATACACCTGGAGCTCGTAGAAGATATTTTAATTAAAAAACAAAAGGTTAAGTTCCATAGATTTATTTGTCCTTGATACAGCCTTGCCAAAACTGTTGGCATTTGGTAAGAATCAGAAACATCCATTTAGTCAGGCTAGCGTTTCCAAAAGCACTGAGATAGTTTTACTGGCATCTCAGTATTTTGCTTTCCACTGTGCCCTCAGACACTTAAAATGCTGCAGGCTATTAGTTCCAACACTGCAAAATGTAAATGGGAAATGGGCCACCTTCTAACCTCTCAGGCTGCAGTCAATGGACACTGGCTGAGATGACATTTACATTTCCATACCATCATTGTCCCCCTATCCCCAGACAAACAGTCTTGTGAGAAAGATGTTTTAACGCTAGGACAGAAAGCACAGTTTTGAGTAGAAGGCATTTTCTTTGTGTCTTGTTCTTTCCCGGGAACTCTCTTTCTCTGCTTAGTAACCACCAAAAAGAAGACCCATACCCTACAAAGTAGTGCACCTGTGCCTATGTTCCTGAATAAGAAAACAAAAGAATTCAAGATCTCATAAGTTAGAAAGAAAAAATTAGCCTCTAATGTGTGCAAACTGCATCCCTCAATGCACGCACATTTTCAGGTGTGTACTGATTGACTTGTCTCAGTGTTGAAAATAAGGTTGCCTTTAGGCAGCCAGGTCTCTTTCAAGAGCTACTGATGATGGTATTATTAACCTTTGGTACTGAAATTTCATTAGTAGCACCCGATAGCACAGCACTACCATTTCATCCTTAGCCATGGACTGTAAACGTTTACAGCTTTGAGGTTTCATTTGTTTTGTTTTTTTCAGAAGGTGCCAATAGAAGCGAACTACCCATCAAACTGATACGGACACAGACTGTTGCATGAGGGATGCATTAAAATTTTACCTTTCCTCTAAAATGTATGTTTTCTAAAAGAAGATTTTTTTAAAAATTAGTTATTTTAATTGGCTCTAGATTAAAATAGAATAAATTGAACAGAGAAATAATTATTCCTCCTCCTGTGTTCTCTTCCCTTGAAAGGTTCAAACAATTTTTTTTTTCAATAAAAAGCTGGGATTGTATCTGTCATTAAGACTTATTTGTGATACAAATTGTATTAATATAAGGATTAGTTTTATTCAGATGTAATAACTGCCAAGATATCCATATTAATCTTAGTCCAACACTGGATGTAGGCAGGCCTAGGGTCCCCATGAGAAAAACCAACTGAATCTTGTATATTCTGGCTGAGGCAGCTCAGGTCAATAAGCAGGATTTCTTTGTCGTTTAGGAATATAGCATTTCCTTCTCTTTGTTTAATTCACGTTGTTGTAACTACTTCTGAGCAGGTGTTTAGAACACAAACCTTATAGACACTAAAATCAGGAGATGCTTGGTTCTTGAAATGTGTGGTCTCGTTTACTTGCAGTTGACAAGGCATTTACAGGAACACATCTGACTTTTTACAAGTTTCCAACAGCAGTAAACTTTATTCCTGCTGACAGCAGAAGTAATAGCTGTGTTCAGAATAAAATTGATTAGTTTAAAAGTTTAACTCTGTTTTCTTGTTTCATGTTTTATGCTCTAAGGTTATATTTAAATCTGTTTCACATAATCATTTTGTAAAATACAATTCTTTGTATGTTACTGGGGCCAAAATATGTATGAATGAGCACCAAATCATTGCAAGATAAGGGAAAGTACAGTTTATTTGAACTGGAAATAAGTATTTAACTTCCTCATGTAGAAAACAGTATTTTCATAGTGAAACTTTCACAATTTTTTTTTCAGTTTATAAGATCAGAAAATTAAAGCAAATAATAAAGCAAGAAGTAAAATCACCATCATAACCATCTAGAGCAAGCAGGCACTGTGTATTGTGATCCAAACATCTGCCTTCATGCCGTGATTCCTGGGCCACATTTTGGAATAATATCAATAGTGGCAACTCAGCATACACAAGTCTGGAAAATATCATATGCAGAATGGGCACTAAACATTGTTACAACCAGTCTGCCTTGTGAGGGATGATCCAACTTAAGATGCTCCAGCTGCCAGCTGCCACTGCCAGCCCCCACAACAGAGCTTACTACCCCTGCACCACTGCTGACTCAGCTGTATTTTATTTTGGATTTTTTTTTTAATATTTGGGTCCCCTAAAATTAGAATTTATGGCGCTTTATTGCAGCTGGAAAAATTGCACAGTCAATCTGTTCAAGTGGCTGGCAGGTCAAGAGAGGGTGAGCGAAGAGCACAGCACTGTGTTGAACTGACTTGGCAAGACAGTGGAAGGCAACTTCATTTGGCTCACATGGTGCTATTGGCTTCTTCCAACAGATTTGCATCTTGTTATCTCTCCTGTTTCCTTCTTCATGCTACTGGCTTCATGCTACTGGAGGAGTCACAAGATGTTTGAAATGCGTATCAATGCTATAGGATATTTTAGCCTTGTTATCAGTTATTAAAGAAATCCATAATTTAAAATGCAAATTATTCTATGCACAAAGATGCCTTGTCAACTGCAGGTAAACCATAAAACACATTACAAACCAACTCAGTGGTAACATTCCTGGGATAGTAACTTCATCTGCCTTCATAGGTTGTGAGATTTTCTGGCCCAATCACCTCCTGTGCACCTGAGTAAGTCATTTGACTTTTCTAGCACCTCAACAAATAAATTTCACTAATCTTTTTCCGCATGCTTTAAATGTTGCATATGCTATAGACACATTACTTACTAAATAGTAATACTAGCACAAAACACAGGTTTCTGTTTTGTGTTAAAAATTACAAAATCTAGTAATAAGTGAATAATTAAGGTATGTCCATGAGGCATCAGCATCAGCAACAGTGCAGAGGGCTATACACCCCTTTGGATTCAGTTTGTCACCACCTCAGCACACCGTCACTGTGCTGTCATTTGTTATTGCACCCCTCAGCCTTCCCTTTCAGCTTCAAATCTTTACATTCCACCTGGCTATTCTAAGACTGCACTGGCAAGCTCTGTATGTCTATTACAAAATAATAGCATTGTAGTCGGATGCAGCAGCATACATCCAAAACCAAAATGAATTTTACTCAATATAATCTATAATTCTTGACATATCAGGTGATAGGCTTCAGCAAAGCTTCCCTATTGCTCCCTCTTTGCTCTGCTCATCATGCTGCAATTTTCTGCCTACTGGGTACATTCATTGATTGATCAAGGCTTGCAAAACTCCTCGTTCAATAGGATAGACAGGACCTCAGCAAAGGGTGCCTTCTGTTTTATGCCTGTCAGCAGTATGATGAAAATTCTATCATGAGACACAGAAACTACTTACAATTTCGTAATTTTATTAAGCAACAGCACAAGTGGTCTTGCTAGACTGAGCAGGTGACATATTTGCATGAACAATGAATGTTATCTACCTCATCTAAAATAATACTGAAAAAAAAGGGAGCTTTACTAGAGAGAGGTCTCTTCTGTACAAACAGATAATTTTCCAGTCACATACACACTTGCACCTAGTGAGTTGGGGGAGAAACAAAGAAAGGTATGAGATCAATTCTAAAAATAGTAACTCAGTCTCCTGAAAACAAGATATACTTACAGAAATGACAAGGTCAGTGCCAGTATTGTGGAAACAGCACACGCTAAGTAACTTGTTAGTCTCTGAAGAATTACACTCTTCTGCCAGCTTTTTCAGGAAAATCTAGTAAAACATTGATGAAAGAGAAGAATAATTTTCTCTGCATGAAGATTAAGTGGGAACATGAGCCTATACCATGGACAGTTTTTGCATTCATCCCATGTCTGCTCCACTGCAGGAATCATTGGTAAATGGCACACAGAATACTTCTAAACTGATGTGTACCTGATATAGTCAATGTCAACTCCAGTCCTACAGGAAGTGACAGTCAATACCAGCTTGTTGCCAGCTGTTTCTGCAACAACCTACAAAGCTTGACACAGCTAGGCAGTCTTGTGCTAGGACTAAATCCTAGTGTTTCAGAAGAAACAAAAGGGAAGACCATTATTACCAAGCTATATCAAAATGCATAATTACACACAAGCCTGTGTACTGGTACCTGTCAGAACCTTCTAAGGGAACTGAGGTTCTGACAAAGGGTATTAGAAGTTAGGAGTAAGGGTAGATGCCTTAGGAGCCTCATAAACTGGAGTAACCCAGCTGAGTGATTTCTACAGAGTATTTGCCATCTGTTGGTGATGACTCAAGCTAAAAAAAAACCCAGATGGATCTTGGTCCCAAATTTTGTCCTTTTTAATTTTATTTTTTTTTTCCTGAACTGTTCTAAACTTCTGAGAGGATTCAGATCTTGCACCATTTTGGAGGAATGGATTTTTCTAGTGAGCGTCTCCTAGTTTGTACTTATTTAGAGCTAATTTTCAAACTATTTATAGTAGTAAATGATGTCATGAGTTTCAGCTTTAAGGCTAACTAATCTTCTTGGAAAAACTTCAAGTCTTTTTGTAATGCATTCTGAAAATCTCTCTGCCACTTATTGAGACAGATATTATTCAACTTCCTTCCTCACACATATATTACGTGGTGAATGGGATTGACAACAGCCAGCCTGCTCAGCAGGGTGACTCCTGAATTAGCCAGAACAAATTACCAAAAAAAAAAAAAAAAGAAAAACAAAAAAAAAGGTGAAAAAAGCACAGACTGAATTCTTATGCATCAGAATTTTCTGTACAGAATGCAATTCTACCCTTAAAAGTTCTACAGGACTGTCATGACCAAGCAATCACTTTGAATACAGCAAAGTGCCTCAATCTTTTCTTCAAAATAGAAACAACCCCTCCAAGCTGAGTTACAGTCCTCTTATATCTCTTATATTGTTTAAGATATATGTAGTTTAAGCTAATAGTAAAAAAAAATCACATCAAAAAGGAAGACCCAGGCATTTTTTACCTCATTTGGCCACTTACCCAGTGAACGCCATTGAGGTCACTCTTGCTAAACCCAGGTTTGCAAAAAAAAAATCACCTCATTGAGGTCCTCAGAAGAATTCAGTATATCTGGGGGATGGATATCAATGGCCCTAAAGCAGGATAAATCATAAAATACTCCTCTTAGTCCACATGGTAAGCATATGCAAGCAAATGCATTATTAGTGTGATCTGCCTAAGCAGCATGACCAGGGAAAACTGAAACACTTAGTGTCTTGTGGCTGAAGTGGGGTCTTCATGGATGCCTTTACTCCTCTGTTGCACTGTAGGCAGCTTCCCTGTAGCAGTTCCCAAGGGAAATACTGAATGTTCCTGGAAATCAGGACTTGGAACTCTCACAGTGAACCTAGTTAATAGCTTGACTACTTCCAAAGATACCTACAACCAAACCATGTTTTTGCCCAAGCCTCATGTGCAATCAGGAAAGACAGAGTGGAGAGGACTGCCCAGCCCTGACCCCCTCAGCACAGAGCAGGCAGGCTGGATGTGCAGCAGTTAAGCACCTTTCTGAGCTCAGGTTTAACACCCTTTCCAATATAAGGCTTTAAATTGAAGGCGACGTAAAACCCAGGTTCTGAGGCTTAATTCAACTAGCTCTCTTCCCCTTTATTATAGGTAGACTGCCTTTCAGTCTGTCATCTGTTGATCTATGTTCAGAAACTTACTAGCTTATAAAGGCAGCAAAGGATCTATTGATTCTTTATTTTTAGTTTTGTTTCACATATGCTGGAAATTTCTTTAATGTAAGTCTAAGTTGAGCAAACATGAAACCTTCCTCTAACACAGTTTATTTACTTGTCTTCAATCAGCTAAAGGGCAGAGCTTTATAGAGCGGACTAGCTTTAACTAGAAATAATAAAATTTAGTATTACTAATTAACTTCACTGAGAAAGAATGCTTTCTGTAATTTCAATGGCTTACAGCATTACTTTCTCAACTACAGGTCCCAGCATACCTGGGCAATTACACTGCTTGTGTTCAATAGGAAGTGAGGAAGTGTTCCCCCTTTTTTCAATCCCACTCAAAATAACTAATGAACAATTTTGTGTAGAAGACGACCTATATAACTGAGAAACTGAAGAATCTTCAACTCCCATCCTGAAATGCAAAAATAACGAAAATGCCTTGGTGGATCTGATCGAACAATCTGTACTCGCCACCCTGATAATGGTACAAACAACAATGCATTTTGAAAGCACTAATTAAAATTAATTCCATTTCCTCTTTATATGCTACCATTAAATGTACAGTATTACCCTAATACAAACTGAAAGGGATGTGATTTTTCAGTAGTGGCAGCCTCTGTTTACCAACATAATTTGTTCAACAGTTGTAGGAGGATGAAGGTAGAACCTATAAATTGCAGACCATGCTGTCCACATGAACTGAACTGCTAAAAATGAGATATATGGCTGAAGGCCAGATTTTTATAGCTGAGGCTTTCTACTCCTTATAGCACCAATTTTTGGGCATATCACTAATGTGCTTCTGCTGACGTAACTGCAGTGATTCAACAAAGTACTACTAATTTTAAATTGCAGGAAAAGATACTCTGTTCTCATTTATTACTTTTCAACTGCAAATACACAGAGTTTACACCACACAATCCTCCTTGATGTGTTAGCTAGAGGTGTAAGAAGGGAGGTACAGAAAGAGCACTTTTTATATTAAAGTTGCTGAACACCAGAAGCTTGCTTTGACTTACTCAGTACCCCTGTAAATCTGGCCTTGTGTGATTAGCTGCAGTAATACTGCTGAGAATAAAGCTTCACATTCTGTCTCTCACTGTTGTGGCTTAGCCAACAGCCATTCCTTACTGTCACAAGGAACAAAAACCCAGTGCTTGTGGATAGCAACCTCACAATATCTTTCCTCACAAAGAAGGGTTTTGTTGTGGATCAAAGAGTTAACCTATAATATCTAAGAATTAGCAAAGGATCAGATGGCTTAGTAGATAAATGTGTCTTCCTTCTTGGACTAAGTAATTCTGGCTTTACATGGCTGCAGTCAAAAGTACAACAGGGCATTAAGAACATTTCTGTAAGCTCTTTAAATGTACAAAGTGTTTCAAAATAAAGGAAATAATACAACTTCTAAGCCATGTTCTCCAGGTTTCTTTTGAAAGAGAGAAGAAAATGACGGTACTTTCCCTATGGGGAACTTCCATGTCAAAGTAGGAAAAGTGTCTATTCATAACCCAGAGTGCCATTATTATTATTTAAATCCTTATCTCTGTCCTTTGGAATGCTGTATCTTTAGAGGACATAGAAACAACTGTGTTAGATATGGATTTACAAAATTTATATAAAATACCACAAGCTGAAATGATTTCACAGAAAATGCCTCTTCTGACATTTTTGCCATAATATTTTAAGTAAAGCAATCTTACTCCTGGCCTTATCAGGAAGATGTGAAAACAGTATCAACCTCCAAAAGCTTAAGGAACATAGTACAAAAGGATGACTAGGACTCACAAATATGTCTTCACATTGCAGATTTATCTTTGAAAGCCTCTCCATGAGTTATACATTGTCTTCAAATCTTACATTCAGACCTATAGAAACAACCCAACTTACAGTAGCATCATACACTAACCTCTTCCATTTCAGGAATAAAGAAATGTATTTGCTAACCTTTATGTAAATCTCGTTCATCTATTTTTTATGTGCAAAATACAGTGGCAGAGGGAAACACAATATTTTTTCCCCGAAACTGTGAAGAACAGGAAGACCAAGTGGTTTTTTCCCTTTAACCAAGCTTTCAGATTTTGATGTGCTTTCCATTTAAAGAGTGTTGAGCTTATCAAAGCTTTAATGTACAAAGTCAAAAAGCTGGGCCACAGGTTATACAGATTCTGTGCAGTCATAGTACAGGAATGATTTCTAAAGTGTATAGTGAGAGCACTGCCATTGTCTTGACCTTTTTTCTACATCTGCTGAACAACTCTATCTTAATGCATAGAATTCTCTCCAGCTTCCTGAACTATGTGTAGTCTTCAAACATACAGAGAGCTGGAGAGGAAATCCCACAATAGGAACACAGAGAAAAGAAATTTGTATGTATATTACTTTAAAACCATTTTAGCTTGACCTTGCATGAAGAATGGCTTAAAGGATGAATGCTTTGACTGTGAATGCAAAGGTTAAGCGTCTTTATTGAGGAAGGACCCCAGTAAACCATGAAGGTTTCTTGGAGGAAAGTACTAAAAGAGGATAGGAGAGAGAAGGTTTTGCATTAAAAAGACAAACACCTTAATATCTACACTAAGATGTCCATGTCCCAAGCAGATTTTAATAAATGAAATAGACTTTCATAAGAGGCTGTTGAGTGTTATAGAGTACTACACTTTCCATTACAAAGAGACTGACATTAAACAGAAATAAAACCACCTACCTAAACTCATCAAAAGCCCTCCCACACCACACCAGGCACATTAACTTCCCTGGCTCCTTCTTTTAAAACATAAATAAATAAAAAATTACAGAATTCCTCAGGGTATTAGTTCTCCTGTTAACTTAAATACTGAAGTGATTTACATGTCTAATACCACAAAAGTAGCCCTTGTTTAAATTTTTGTGGTTTCCTTGTTTGAATTTCTTTATTAGATATTTTACAAATTACATAAATTGTATTGGAAGACTATTATCGCAAAAAACCTCTTCTATGACCAGTTTCATGTTATGTCAGCAGTTCTATTTCACCATGAAATGTAAAACTGTAAGCAGACTATAAATATTCTCTTGTGAGCTGAATAAAAAAATTCAGCTGATATATACAAGATGATTCAGAAATAAAGTGTTTAACTCTTTTGCATATTAGAAGTGGCAATTTCAAGGCACTTAAGCACACTATTAATCAAACATCTTGGTATTGTAATGAAGAATTCTCACTGAATCAGTGCCTTCAAGTAATAAATGGCTTTCAGGATGTTTTTTAATCCATCATATTAATAATCTCAGTGTTATCATACATTCAATTACAAACCAACTTTCTTCCAGAGAAGTATCAGTGGTTTACACACTACAAGGAATATTATCTCTCTCTAAGACTGTACAAAAATTGAGGTTGCTAAACAAACAAAAGATAAACAGTCATGATACACATTAGAGGAATTATATGTAGAATGAGCAAATGTGAAGGACAAAATCTATAATAATCTATACAATGTCAATGCAAATCGCAAGCCAACAGGGTCCAGAAAACACAAATGCCTCCTAACTCTTTGCAAATGACACTCAGCCAACTTCAAGCAATAACAAGCCTCAACATAGTTTTTAAATATACGAAGTGCAAAATAAGTTAATTCATCATCTTTATGTACATATACAAACTACAGAGTCCTATAAAATCTGCAATACTCACACAACCATGCAGTTTAATGTATGTTCAAAATGTAGGTACAGACTTGCATATACATTAGGTAACAGAAAGCCCTTCATAACACTAAACCCAAGACTACAGTGCAACTACGACAGAATTATTTAGTGTACTGCTCCTTGAAAACAAAAACCCCGCAGGCTTGTGAGTTAAAAAGTCAGAGGAAAGTTCTTGTATGTATCTGAGAGAGATGAGACAGATCAAAGGAAAACCAGAATAGCTCAAAACCTCTGGAAGTGCAGTCTCTGTTTTCCATACTGATTACTTTCTTCAGGGTTTCATGCACGGACGAGTTAAGGGGAAGCACACCTACCTTCATTAGCAGGTGTTGCATACATGATACTTGTTGAGCTTTTCACAAAAATCACCTTTCAAAATGTCTATTATCAACATAAATAATTCAGAATTCATTGCAATCAGTGCA
This sequence comes from Cettia cetti, assembly GCA_013401135.1. Taxonomy (NCBI): domain Eukaryota; kingdom Metazoa; phylum Chordata; class Aves; order Passeriformes; family Sylviidae; genus Cettia; species Cettia cetti. Next base: position 73,414 of record VZUI01042453.1, on the reverse strand, counting down.
ATAAATAACAGATTTTGAATTTGTATTTAATTCCTGATTTGAGGTGTATAGAAGCTTTATATATAACATGGTGTAAGTTCTCAGTGTCATTATTACTATTTTCTTTAGAGACAACACATTTGATTTTCATTAATTAGGGAGGTTGTCACTATTTTGGGTTTTTTATGTTTACTGGCATGTATTTGTCATAGCAGAGGAAAAACCCAGTATCAAGAGAGTGTCCACCTGTTTCGAAAATTCTTGGCAAGCTCTGCTGCCACAAGCTGCTACCGTAATTGACATTCTTGACATGAGCCTTCCATGTAGTGTGGTGTGGGAGAGAGTCCACTCACCCAGACACCTCAGGACCTCTGGCTGCCTGCTATCTGTGTGCCCTGACTATCTCTTTGGCCTGGCAAGGAGCTGTGTCGGCCCGGGGGAAAAGGAGTGGAGCACTCCTCCTGAAACTACCCAGAAACTAACGCAAGCTTTCACTTTTTGAGCAATACGGGAGATGCTATTTACAGCAAGGTCACCACTGGGAGAGTCCTAGACCCCCAAGAGCTTTGCCCCCCACCTTGTATTCCTGCCGATGGGGGCGCGGCTGGACGGCTCGCACGGAGAGGAAAGCCCAGCCTGCTGGAGCGGGGTGTGGAGTCGCTTGGCCCCGCGGCCCGGCACTCCGGTGCTCCGCTCCGCTCCAGCAGCGCCGCTGGCGGAGCTGCTCCCGGCTGGCGGCCGGGCCCGCACCACCCCCTGCCGGCCGCAGGGCCCGGCTCCCGCTCCGGCGGCGTGCTGCCGGCGCTCGGGATCTCTGCCAGCGGCCGCACATCAGTATCACACCCGGGAAAGGCAGGAAGTGCATCGTGCCAAAGCGGCTGGTCCCGGAGAGAACCCTAACAGCATCTGCAGAAAGGCCTCCTTTGGAAGCTCTTCTCATCCTTACGAGCGGAAAAGGTAGGGAGGAGACGATGAAAGTGCCGATGCTTACATCTCAGCTGCTTCTTTGCTCAAGGTCGCTCAGCCTGTACATGCTGCAACACGAGTCCGAATTGCAGCGCAGACAACTACGGGATAACTGGAAACCCCTGCTCTCCAGCCTAGGCTGGATGCCCTGCTCACAGCGGGACGTGCCTCAGGCTTTACGGACAATTCATGCGAAGTGCTGCCCTCTTGTAGTATAAACATTTTCTTTAAAGTCCCTTTAAAAAAAATCCGGCACAATAAAACTTTTCCCTCCCTTAATCGGAAGACTCGTCTCTTGCCTTTCCCGCACCAGCTGTCTCCTGTGGATCCTGTGCAGGCTGAGGCAGGAGGGATAGGACTCCCCGGTAGCCCAGGCAAGCAGCGTTTGCGGCGGGGAAGCCCTGGAAGCGCTGTGACAATCAGCGGCTCTCAAGCAAATCGTTTTATCGTCTTTCCTCTCCTGCTCTTCTGTCACCTCAAATACTCCAACAGCGCTACAGTCCTGGGGTGCCTTTCCCTGGGGAGATTAGTAGGAGTTCGGAGCAAGAATATATTTATTCAGTACTTTTAGTTCTGGTTTATAGGAAAAGGAAAGGAGCGCCCAGCAGCACTTCAGCGCTCGGCAGTTTACCTTCCCAGAGGCCAGCCCTTTTCCGCGGCCGCGGGGCAGCCGGCGTCCTCAGGGGGTGTCCCGCGGACAGCCGTGCATGAGGCGGCGGAGGAAGGCTCTCTTCCCCTGCCCCTCTCATCGCTTCTCCGGCCACCGCGGCGAGGTGTATGTGTGTCCCGCCCCTCCGGCTTGGCCGTCGCTTCACCCCGGCTCAGCGACCCCGCTGAGCTCGCCCCATGCGCCCGCTCCCTCCCTGCTGCCTTCCTGAGCCAGCCACCCTCTTTGCCGCGTATAGATTGATAGAGGGGTTTATATTATTATCATTACTATGATGATGAGATGATGATGATTTGAGCCAAATTCCGCTCAGGGCCGGCGGGGGGGGGAGTTGGCAGGAGGTGTAGGAAGGCTCTATTTCCGCAAAGGAGCATGCTCAACGCTCTCAGGCATGCTCCTTCAGCGGGGAGGGAGCCAGAACTGGGCCGGGGGGCGGGGGGGAGCAGAATTCTCTCAGCTCGCGCCGTCCTAATGCAAAGTTTGATTGTACCAGCGGCCCCCGGACCGCGGCCCGGCATCCCACCGCCGCTGCCTCAGCTTCGCTCGGCTGCGGGAACCGGACGCCGCGCTGGGGGCGAGCCGTGCAGGGAGGCTGGAGGGGTGGAGAAGGGTTTCCCCGTCGCTCCCGGCGGCAAAGGGAGGAGGAAGAGGAAGAAGAGAAGATGCCCAGGCCAGAATGGTTTCAGAGCCAACTTCTGCCGAGAAAGCCGCGGGTCAGTTGCCGCTTCCTCCCAGCTGTCCCCGGCGCTGCCCCTAGTGCTCATGGAAAGCCGAGAGCACACGGGCAGTACCATCAGCACTCCCATCGGCATCACCACTATTACTATTAATACGATCATGACGATGCCGTGGGCCGCGCAGGCAGAAGGGAAGCCGCCGCGCTAGCTGGGGCAGCCGCCCTGCCGCGCTTCCCCCCCGCGGGCCGGCTGCGCCCGGCTCCGCGCCCCCCGCCCGGGCTGCGGGAGCCCCGCAGCGAGCGCCCCGTGCGGGCCCGCGGCCACAGGGCAGGCGGCGATCCAACCCCAGCCACAGCGACGGCACCCGGCGGGTCGCCTACCTTGAGCTCCTCCGTGTCCAGGTTTGCTGATCTGTCCATAGAGCGAAACTGAACGGAGCGGACTGGAAACTACGGAAGTTGTGCCAAAAAATAAAGAAGAACAAAGAGGGGGGGAAAAAAGGGGGGGAGGGGGAAAAAATCTAGTCTCTCAGTTTCCAGCCTAAACTCAGCCTTGTCCTCCAAACCCTGGCAGCTCCCCTCAGTCTCATTCTCTGCGATCACGCCTCCACCGGTTAAAATAAATAAATAAATAAATAAATTTTTTCACTTTTTTAAGAAAATAACTCCCTTAAGGATTAAAGCGACAGGTGATCCTTCCCTGGTGAAAGAGATTGGCGTCCTCTGGCAATGAAAGGAGACAGCAAAAAAAAAAAAAATCCACTCAGTTTAAAGATTTTTTTTTTTTTTCTTCTGCAATAAGCTCAGAAATCGGCGAATCGCTGTATCCCGAGAAAAAATCCTTCTTCCCTGGACAGCATCATGCAGCAAATTCCAAGCAAATGTGTTCAAACTGAAGAGAATAGTCTATGATAAAAACCTTTCTCCGTCATGCTACCAGAGTAGTCTGGTAGCTAATTTAGCACCCTGTGAGCGCAAGACATTAGCGATGAACAATTTCGCTGGCAAGATAACAAAATCCCCCAAGTCCTGCATAGGCTCAAAAATTGTTTTGCAGCTAAAAATAGTCTATCAGTAATAATACTAGTAATGTATATACACACACGCATATATATAATAAAAGAAAGTCTGTAGGGTATAGTCTTCTTTGAAGGTTATGCTGGAAGAGTTGGGAGGAAAACAGGAGGTGGATCTCTTGCAGAAGAGAAGGGAGAGAGAGGCAGAGATTTCCCTCTCCGTCCCTGTTTTACTGTCCTTCTCCACCAGGTGACTGACTTCCCTCCTCTCGGCTCGCGCGGGGGGATTTCTCCAGCTCTGGAACAGCAGCGTTTCCTCCCCGAGCAGCTCCGGCTCTCAGCGCCGCCCTCCCAGCTCCTCGCGGCCCCTCCGCCTCCCCCGGCCGCTGCCACACCATCCCTAAGGCTCCTCTCGCTGGTCCCCGGGAGGTTTGAATAGCAGACACGGTGGCCAGTGTAAAAGCCAGTACTGCTTTGTGGCTGTTTTGTAACTGCTTTGTATGATGCTCATGCATCATTCCGTGTAAAGATGAATATATATATTTATATCTGCAGGTGGGTCCAAATTAATAAGGTGGCGTGGAACTTCTCAGTCTTTGGCTTGTAGTGCGTGGTTTTGTGCAGCTGTTGAGTGTATCATTGATGGGCTGCAGCTGTGATCGAGCCGCCTTTCTGATGGCACATGGATTAAGTCTGAGACTCTCTCAGGGTGTTACTTTTACTGATCCCTTTTTCCAAAGGATTCACTGTCTTCTAGTTCTCAGATCAGTTCAAAGAGAACCAAAATTAGATTTAAAAATTCATATTTCCTCCCCACCAATATTTCATCAAAGTAGTTTTTCGTAAATCTGTCACTTGCAGTTTTGTAGAAGATTTTTGTGATTTTTGGCTTCCTGATATCAGTTTTTTGGGGACCTTATTTATGAACTCCATTAATGGCAAATTCAGAATTACCACTTTCTACTGCTATCCCCTGCTTTATACACTGCTTTAAATAGGATTAATACTCCTGATAATTCGACTTAAGTAGACAGACCTAATAGCTCAAAGTGTACATTCTGTTTCCAGTTCAGTATAGATTTGTTTGCAGCTTCCACCACTTCAAGGTTAGTATGAGCTTAAGCCCTGGGTGATGGCCAGTGATAGCTGTTTCTGAAGACTGGATATAACCCTCATTTTCTGGACAACTCCAGATGCGAGGGAGGTGAAGGCAAATGACATTTTTCCTCTTTGCACAGATTGTACATGACTTCCAGGTTCATTGTGAATGCATCATAAATATAATTATTTTCATTAATCAAGAATTGCAATTTGTAAAGATTGAACACTTGATCTGGTGTTCCCCTGTAAACCAAAATGCTCATGTCCAAATTAAAAGATTGTCAAAGCTGACACTAAGGCCGCTGTAGAACCTATATAAATTTAGAGTGTTTTCACCTAAAAGAAATATACCACTGTATCCACCACCATCCCACCCCCCCACCCCCCCAAAACAAGAAACCTGGAGAGTCCTCTGTAAGAGACCATGCTGGGGAAAGAAGTCTCTCAGAAAATGCTTCAAAGTCTCTCAAAATAAGCAGGATGGGTAGAGGAAAGGACTGCCCCAGTATGTGAGACCAACCAGGGAACACCTCAGGAGAGCATCTTGGTGCCCTAGCTGGTGCCACTGGGTAAACCAGAAGACTCCTGAGTCTCTCCCTAAATCCATGCCTGTTTGCATGGCACTTAATAGATCAAAAAGTAGCTGCACAAAATGCAACTTTATAAAATCAGAAGATCAAAGACCTTCAGCACCTTGATCTTCTGCTGACTTGTTGCTCCTACACTATAGAATTTCTTGGATCTGGCTCTCCTCTATTTGTTTTGATATTGGAACAAAATCTGTGGCAATGTGATACATTTGAGAATCTTCTGCTGAATTTAGCTGATTTTGGTCAAGTGTTCAGGGAAGAGACAAGGAAAATTGACAAGGAACTCATGTACACCTAACTTCCTTAGTAAACAAGACAAAATAAATTGATTTTGACAGTCCTTTGAATAATACTTGAAAAGATGTTTCACTCCTCATAGTTAATATAGCCTAACAAGTGACTTTAAAAATTCGGGGTTATTGTTGCTAAGGCAGGCACGCCAAACTTGATTAATACCAGACTTCTAGTTGCTTCAGATATCTTAAGGTTTTTTTATCTTGTGTATAATCTGTAAGGTATTTCTTTTCTCATGGCAGGGCTCTAATTCACAAGACAGGGCAGGCATTTTCATCCTCCTTATTCAAGCATGGCCCTATCTCTTAGTTGTTGCACATGGAGTGGAATTATTATTTTTTTTAAAGAATGCTTTCTGTTTCATTCAACACTGTTAACAACTGTGTTTGGCATGTGTCGAAACAAAATTTTGCAAACTTAATACGGGGAAAAACTGAAACCAAGTCAAAAGGCTAGATCTAAAAAGGAACCAGAAAATCTTTAAACAAATCAGAACCTGAGGTCTGAAAATGACACCTGAACCTGGTTCAGATGAGTGTCTGGAAATAAAAAACTTGAAGAAAGCAGCACTCTGCAAACTCACCAAGCAGTGACTTTGACCCTTGGATCAGCAGGTCGACATGGGGTAGACCAGTGAAGGAATTGTGTTACTTTGTGTAAATCCAGCTGCCTTAGCTACTATTTCTCTTCTATTCCTGCATTCATCTGATCATTTTTCCAGTTCTGGGTTTTTTTCCTTGCTAATAAGTCACTGTGAAAATGTCATTCACTGCCTAGTCCTAGGTCTTTTCCTGTCCTCCAGCCCTCCTGATATGGATGGCTTTCCTGGTACGCATAATTAAATATTATAAATATAATATAATTAAAGATTGTGTTGTCCGAGTATAATTAAAGGGTGTGTGGCAGGAGAATCCTTGAAGAATAACCATCCTTAAAAAACTGAGTGTTTAACTTTGACGTACTAGACTTAGGTTAAGGTCAAGTGTAGTCCTTGACCTTAGGTGTTAGTCTTCTAGACTGGTATTTTTTTTTTCCTTTTAATTAGGCTAGAAAGACTTGCTTTCTCCTGATTCCTGTTGGGTATTTTTTTTAGCAGAGCAGATTCTGAAATGCAAGAGCATGATAGAGAACATATGGAGGACTTCACAATGGTCACTCAGATCAGAGCAGCATTTTACCCAATAAGGAAAAGTTGCCTCCTGAACTTAAAAGAATTAAATTCTCCAGTCATTTAAGACTGCATGCAAAACAACAGGGGAGCATATTTCCCTAAATATGCAAAAGTGTTTTTTATAATCATAAGATATTAGCAAGCTAATGTAGAGATTGCAGCCAACTCCCCCTGTGGTTCATCCAAACACTGAGCGAGTGCAGTTCAAATCTGTGCAGGGAGCAGTAAGAAGGTACAGCTTTTTAGCAAGGACTCACGCTTTTTTAAACAGGCACAGTTATTTCAGTACTAGATAGCTATCATGATTTTTTTCTCTTTCCAGAGATGGAGAGATGAGTGCCATGATGTCTCAAACTACATTGCACAGAGTGCTTTGTCTTCCCATCAGCACATCTATCTCATATTTGGGAGACACTTTTTCTCAAATACAGGATTTTCCAAGACAGGGTTGCCTGGAAGATCATCTTGAATTGATATGTCTTCTCTTGGTATGGATAACTTACTGGGTTCCTTTAAGCTCTCTTTGGAAAAGGTGTGAATCATCTTGGGAAGTTTCCTTCTGACTGCACCAGAGATCCTCAGATGACTGAATCTGGGGCCACATACTCAGTAACTTAATACAAGTACAATAGAACTAAAGCTAGATTTACAAATAGGCATATTAAAAAAAAGTAGTAAACCATTATGAAACCATGGAAAATGGTGGAATCTATCATAGTGAAACCACAGGTGTTGGTCTTTCTCATTTCTCATCCTTTTAAAACAGAGAGGACAATTTTCCTAACATGCTGTTAGTAAGAATGGAAGACCAATTCAAAACCTAATACAACTCTTTTGATACATTTCATAGGTATTTTACATTTTAAAGAAACCAAAACCCACCAAGACTCCTAAACCCACAAACCCATCATTTCAGGCTAGGGATATAGATTCAGCATCAAATATGGTGATAATTTGATCATATTATCATCAATATGATGATAATATATTATATACTATATTGATAATATACTATACATACTCTCATGAGTATGTATAATTTTTATTAATATAGTATATGATATATACTATAAATGAGTAGTAATATAGTTTTTAAACATAATTACTAAATTTTTTTCCCAAGTTAGGAGGGAAATCCGTATACCTGAAAATGCTTTTTTATGCTATTTCACAATGTATAATTTATTTTTGTTTTAATAGTGAATGTCAGGCTAACACAGGTATATGTATGTTACATTGTAGTTCCTTCTCAGGAAGAGTATATGTAATAAAATAGAACAATTGGGCTGAAGTTACCAAACTGTCTTCCGTGCTTCAGAATAAGAATAAAGAACTCTAACAGTAGAATAAGTAAAATAGAGCAGAGAGCAAATATGTTTTCCATTACCTATTATATTTAGCATTATCATGTGAGCAAATAAATGTGTTGGTAAAAAAAAGGTCTAAGACTCTTCAACTCACTGCAGAAATACTTTTATATTGAGCAAAAATGGTATATTTAAAGATATATTGTGATTGATGGTCTGAGTTAACATTGAATTGGAATTGTTATGATAATGGATACAACTGAATATAGTGGCAGCATTATACAGTACGTTGCTCTATAACTTGAGGATTATATGACTTTTTAAAGGCCACCCTTCTTCATCATCCTAGAACACTTTACAGATCTTTGAAATGTATGAGTGAAATCTGGAGGCAAATAGGAAAGATGGAGAAATAAAGGAAATACTTAGATTGAATTAATAACAAAAAAGCCTTAGGAGATGAAGTAGTTTGACTTGAATTAGGCTGGGAAAGGCCAGGTTTTTCTTCCCAAAACTTTTGTGCTTGTCTTTCTCACCATTCCACCCAATCTAAATAACTCTTCCCCTTTTTCTCCATCCTGTGCTGTTTCTTTCTCATTTTCCAAAGTCTCCACCACTAACTTCACATGTTAAACAGAGTTACATGTGAAGACTCCAGTAGAAGGCCTTTTTATGAGCTGATAGAAGGGAATGTAACTTTTTAGTATGACTGTCTTAGATTATGTTTGCTCTTAGGAGTTGATATGCAAATACTGTCTGTTGTACTTACAGTTCCCTGATGCATTAGAAATTGTACAGGAAAGATAATACTTATTGGAACAATTCTTATAATGCCTAGTTTTCCAATTAAATTGACACACAATAAGCAATATGATGTTCAGAAAAAATGTAAGGTGATGACATTAAGATTTTTTCTTTTAACTGAAGACAAAAATGAGGCAATCTTTTTCATGAAAAGGTGCATTTTCTATCAAATTGCTCCAGGAGATCAAATTTATGCATAGAATAATCCAACCGAGGGATGACATAGTTAGAAGAACTGCTTTTGCTCTGCCAATGACCTGCTCTGTGACCTTATACAATTCAATAACTCATGTTCCTTATTGCATCTGTTCCCACAATTGTTAGATGAAGGAATTTATATTTATCCATCTGTGTAAGTTTATGAATTAAAGAGTCTGCAAACTGTTATCACAAAGTAATCCAAATAGCAGCACAACAGTTTGGGTATTCAAAAAAGAATGTTCACACTTCCAGAATAACAAAGCACAGTATTTCTGCATCTCAAATAATTTCAGATATTCTAATTATGTATAATCCATATGAATCTTTTTAATGTGTACAGATTCCTGAAAAGCTAAACTTCCTAGCAAAATTATTCACTGACCTCTAGCAAGCAAAGTGAGCTCTTTAATGAGTAAATATGCCAATATATAGTTAAGTTGAAAAATCTGTAAACCTTTAGCTATAATTAAAAAAAAAAAAAAAGTTGTGAATCAGGAAAAAAATCCCACTTCATGTAGGAAAAAAGTTGATATTTCAGAGCATTGCTTAGAGAAGCTGGACATTTCCATAGGAAAGAAATAGTTTCAGAGAAGGTTCAGTTTCATCAGGAGGCAAGTGATTTTTACAACAATGATATTTGGACTGTAAGCTCTTGAGGACAGAGACCTTTTCTTTTTAATATCTGAAAAGGGCCATGCAAAGATACATGTATACATTAATATTTATTACACAAATATTAATAATATTTCTGAGTGAGGAGCATACTTTCACAAAATCATGTTACTTAACAACTCTGAATGTAAACATAACAGTGTTATGATGTTAACTAGAGCTATTTCAGAGCAATACCAAGAAAGACCTGGGTGCTGTGTGTTTGCAATCCAAACATGTTTGTAAATCAGATTTCTGAGTGTAAGGGATTTGTGCAGTTTGAGATGCTGCATGTTTATATGGACATCTCTCTGCAACCTTTGAACGTAATGACCAATTGAAGTCCTAAATAGATCCTCCCATATATTCGTAAAAGCAAACAACTTGAAACAGCAGAGAACAAAGACCGTGCTGATGCCTTCACTAAAAGGACAACTGTAGGGTGAAGTCGGTGTACTTTAGTAGGTATCCAGAAACCAGCAGGAAAATAGTAAGAAGCTTTATGCATAAATATGCAGCTATCAGATATGAGAGCAGACCCTACTCAGTCAAACATGGTGCCCCTTACTTATCCTCAGGAAACAACCCGACAAACCCCTTTTTTTGCAGTTACCTTTATCTCCCCATTGGATTCTCTGCTGTCTAGTTAGGGGTGACCTCATCTTGTAACCTTTGACTAATTCAGTTAAAATGTCTGTCAACCATAAGAGAAATCCCATGGAAAACAGACTTTATAAGGTGCAGTTCTCAGGTAACTTCTTGCTACACAATTTTTATATTATATTGCTATAATTACTACGTTCATATATTGCATTCTTGCTATAATCTTTTAAAACATATATGCAGTTATATCTATTTTAATACTTTCAAGTGGCAATACAGCTTGTAAACAATAGCATGTCAATTGTATTAGGGAATGTATGAATCTGGTTCTGTTTCTTATTACAAAAAAAAAATGGAAAAAATCATCTCTGTTGCTGGACTGAATGCAGCTGGCCATATCCTATAGTGCTGTGAGTGGCCAAACATAGCTGGAGTTCCCATATATGTCTTTTGAAGCAATATAAAAACTACACAAATAATTTATTTTTAAATATATTGAGTTATTTGCCTAAGTCACTACTGGATGTGCATTCCAGCATACTGCTGAAACTTAGTGCATGAATTTTGGGTTTGCTGAAATGGTATAGTCAGAGAACTACATTCAGAAATCTTGGATATTTTTTAGTTCTTCAAGTACAAAATAAGTTGCACAACAACAACAGCAAAAAGTGTTCTATTCATCTAAGACAGCATTTAAGAAAAAAATGAAGTGTAGAAACACATTACATCTGGTCAAACTTATTCTGCATTTAGGGGAATATATTTAAATGCAGAAGCAACCGTGCATCACTGGCACAATGCACCACTTCTTGGAAGACAGTATCTCTAAGGAACAACAGTTCATCATGGAGGCTGCAGCCAGCCCTTTTAATGCATAAATTATTCTTCTTTTCAGGGCTGTGCATATCTGAGGGCATAATTGAGTCTTAGTGCTGGAGCGAGATACTTTTTGTTCTAAGAAATGAAGTCTGGAAAGAAGCCATTTTGCTTCATCTCTCTGAGGATTACTCTTAAGTTTCATGAGGAAATGCTGTGCTGTTTCACCATTCCTCCCAAGCACATCCACACACTGAGAATTTCTTGAACACCTTAAAACAGATGAAGGCTGCCATACCCATCTCCATTGCTACTTAATGTTTAGTAAACCTGCAACAAAAAATGCTGAGTTGTTCTAAGGGGTTTTTTTTGTTCACTGGGGGGTCTGTTTCCTCAAACCCAGTCCTCATAAATGAACACAGCTGAGAGAGGTATGTGGCACATACCTCTGACTAATAAGCACATAACAGCTGCAAAACTGAACATTGCCACCTACTAGTACCAAACATCTGACTGCAGAGGAGAGGAATGCTCTCCCAGCAAAGTGACATGCACAAGTTAGGATTGAGTAGCGGAGTTTATTCCAGACTTTGCCCCTTTTTGCACTTAAGTGATATAAAGCCTTAATGATCAAAAGATCTTTCTTAGAGATAAAATAAATGTAAATAAGATGCCAGGACAGTTCAAGAGCATGTCGTATAGTAAATCTAATAAGAGTCTGAATTTTTTTCACAGCACACAGTAGTTTTAGAGGCACAGTGTTTGAATGGATTGAACTAAGAGGTGGAAATAAAGTATTTTGAGGTGGCAGAAAGAGCTTAGTTACAGCCCCTTTGTACATGTTAAGAACTTTTACCAAAATTACCAAGACACCATTTTCCACAAATGGAGAAAGGCTCAATTTTTAGGCTATTTTTAATACTTACTGTGTGTTCTTTCCCATCCAATAAAAGGAAAGCAGATAGTCAATATTGCTGATTAGAAAAAATAGGGTGTTTATGACTGAAGATGAAATGTGACAAGTTAACCTTTTCAAGAAGGCTCTATTTAAATAAATTATTAGCATCTGTTCTTTTATTTGATTTTTATGAGTCATTCATTCAAGTCCTAATATATAGACTACGTGCATGGGGTTATCTCTGACAGCAAAGATTGATCACAGTAGTCATCCATTTTTAAAAGAAAACAGCGTAAAGCTTGATATGGAAAGTTAAATCCAGAAATGACAGAGTATTAACTGTGCTACTAACTTCTATACTGCTGCTAATGTTTTTCCATAATCCTAGCCTACTTTTTCTCATTTCTTTCCCAAAGTGATTAATCCTACCTTGTATGAGGAATATTGGCAGGGGTTAGGAGTTGCGGGGAACAAAATACTGAGACATTTCCAAAGTGAAGTTTTGTGCTAAGGAGCAAAACTTTAAAAAAAAAACAACAAAAAAACCCCCAAAAACAAAACAAAACCAAAAAAAAACCACCAAGCCATTAAATAAAACTTAATGCACAATGTGCATTTGTCTAACTATGTATTCTAATGACCTGTTTAGAGATTTTTTTACATCTTCCTATACTATTTTCCTTTTTTTTTCTTTTTTTTTTTTTTTTTTTTTTTTTTTTTTCCTTTTTTTTTCTTTTTTTTTTTTTTTTTTTTGCTACTTCTTTTCATTGGATCTTATTTAAATTTAGTGCTCGAAATCCAAGGAATATACTTTTCCATTTTTTAAGAACAACTGAATAAACTAATAGTAATTCATATACATACTAATAAATGTGTGTTCTGAAATACTCTCTGACTTTATGTAAGTCTATGTACTGAAATGTGTTATGAACAAATATGAAATGATCCTCTCATATTTATATAACACAAATACACAGCACCTTCAGGAGTTCCCCCATCTGAAACACTAGCTAGAAACACTTTCAGCATTTCTGTCGTGGGGGTCAGTGGTTGTAGCTGGTTTGCTCTGAAACACTGACCTTCTTAGGTGGCTGTAAGAGCAGCATCCAGCCTGCCTTTTATCTGCTTCCCACCCAGTGTCCAGCCAGCAGTGCCTGAGTGCCCTAACGTATTGATTTTCCTATTTGCATTGGTAGAACATGCCATTTGGTAAGTCCAGTTGAAAATAAATGTTAACCATCTAAAGATAACCCATATAAAGATCATTTGATAATCTTTTTTTCATGTAACTACAGGTGGAGCAAAAATGTAGAAAAAAATATTTTTTATGTGTAAATATGCTTATGTCTTCTGAGGCAATGCCTATGAACACATTATCTCACACATAGCCAGGAATCCTGGGCACAAAATAATAATGAAAACATGACCTTTGCTCATAACTATATGTCCCCATCCTACTGACTCTACTGACTACTAACTTTAAAACAAATGGCTAAATATATTGAAATTATGATTATTATATTTTTTTTCCTTTTTGTTTATCTCTTTCAATAGGTTTAAATTGTTATTCTGTGAGATGTAACTGAAATGTTGGAGAGCATTTCTTTTTCATTTCTAGGTGGAAATAAAATAAAAAATATTATTTTGTATCAGTATTATTTTTCAATATTTGAGGCAGTACTTTTCTCACAATTGTGAGATATCAGATGAAAATCAAAACCTTCATCTCAGAAAAACACAAGAGCATTTTATTTATGCTCTGTTACACTTCATTCCTCTTCTCAGATTTCAATACTTTTGCAAATGTATCTCTCTGTTTGATGACTAAGCTATTAAGTTACTCATAACAATTCACAGTGAGTCAGCATATGTGATTTCCAACCTGTTCTATCTTTTATAACTTGGAATCAAGATTTAAGCTCACACAGGACAAAAAGAATAACAGCAGATTGAATTGCAGCACTCTTTTCTGGGATGTTAAATCTATTTGGCTGTTTTCATGATACACAGGTAGGATGATTCCTCCTGAACACAAGTAGCATGTACCACCAGAACCCCCTTTACACTGTTGCTACCCCATCTTTCAGCTATTTCTAGCTATTCGCACATCAGAAACCTGGCAGCATACTTCTAGGATAGAAATCCAGCTTTACAATTAAGTGAAAGAAAAAGAAATGTTCCGATCAGTATCTTGTTTTATCCTTGCAAAAAGTGGGAATATTTCCAATTTTCAGGGTCCTTTCACAAGATGAAGGGAAGAGAGCAGCAGAAGCGTAGCAATGCCAAATTACAAAGAACTGGCTGTACAGGCAATCCCATCCTTCATTCCCTCTCTGCAGCTGAGAGGTTGTGCCATCTGCCCTTTCAGCCTACTGCATGCTGTGTCATTCATGAAGACACAAATTTGGACTCCTCTTCTGTCAGAGTGAGTGCAAAGCAGCTCCTATATATAGGAGAAAATGTGCTATAGGGGAAAATGTGCTAACCTCCTATATTTGTGTCATTCCAGGATCAAAAGCAGCCCCTCTTTTATGAAGTATATGGGGTTTTTTAAATTTTCCTCTAAAAAAAAAAAAATGCAGAACATCCTTCTTGCTAGGTCACTGGAGGATCATGTGACCGTGACTGCCATGCTAAATGGAGTAGTCCATTATGTTTTTAATGAAAACTTAACCATTTTTGTATGAAGCCAGTAAAGAAAGCATTGCCTTTGTGGTGCTGCATCTGAACTCCACTTCATCCTCACGCCTCCTCTATGATGTCAGAAGCTCCCTGATAAACCTTGGCCAGAGCAGCTAAGCAATAAATAATCCCTTGACCATACTAGTTTGTCTGAGACCAACTTTCCCCAATGTACCAGGAGCTTGCATGCTAAAGTGGCAACAAACAGAAATATCAGTTGCCCAACCTAGGTGGGAAACAAAGCATAAGCAATTACCATTTGTAGCTCTGGAAAACCATTTTCCTGAATCATAGCCTGAATCGAGTGGCACTATTGGGAATTGTAGTTTGAAAGGAACCCATATTATTGTCACTGCACTTTGGAAAAAAAAGTGCAGTAGTTATTAACTACTTGGGTTATGGCCAGGATGGAAACTTACTGATGACCAAAGTTAATCATCTTGCAACCCTATAAACAGCAGAGGCTCTTTGAGGTTTCCTGGACTGCAGCAGGCTGAACGAGCCCCTCTCTCTGAGTGGGATGCCTCTTGCAGTTCATAAACCCTCAAGTTTGCAGTATTCGACACACTGTCTCTGAAGATGAGCCCTGGGCTGATACCCCCACCACATCTTCATGCTCCTTAATCTGCAATCCATTGCGTGTTGGGAAAAGCAAAGGACTTTGGCATGAGTATTTCATTGAACCTGAGGGGGAATTTTTTGTGGGTACCTTTGCACAAAATAACTTCAGATGCACATATTGTTTTAACTGTGTGAGTGTGATTTGATTATGATTTGACTGTTACTATCTCAAATCTGTAGTTGTCATTGTTATAATTATAGTGAACCCTATCAAATTGCTTTGTAAATGTTACTTGATGATTAAGTGCTGCTAAACCTTTTCGCACCCTTATCTTTACATTCATATTTTTTGCACCCTTATCCCCTTTTGCATTCCCAGCTTCCGTGCAAACCATTCCAAATTGCTTCTAAGTTGATCATCCTTTTTTATGCTTTGATCTGGGCCTTGCCATCAAACTCTGTAAATCCAGGTTTTCGCAAAATCATTTGAAACCCTGTTTTCACCAATACTTTCTACAATGTTTCTTTAAGCAACCAGACCACTCATTCATGACAGACTTGAATTGGGTGGTGTTGAATGGAAGCAATGCACTTACTGGAGCTCACAAGGCACTGCCAGCGTATAAGACTTCTCTAAAATAACATGGAAGGTTTTGCAGTTATACCTGACCAAAAATTTGTTTCATTTTCATTGCAGTAAACACTGATTAAAAGCCTGACACTGTATTAAGAAAATGAGGCTGTTTCAAAGGGTTCAATTTGTACTGTATGTTGAATATTAAAGAAGTTGCTGAAAGAACTGTGAGGGGGAGGGCAATTGTGTCTGGCTTTGAAATGGTATGTGCAAAACTTAATGATTGTCAAAGGGATATTTTAGTATGCTCTTGTTGCTATAAGCCATATGTGTGGCTGAGTCCAAGATGTTTATTTAATTGCTTTCTCTGGATACCCTCTCCACTCCTGCAGATACTTGCTAAGAGATATACCATCTCCCAAACCTCCAGCTGTTAGAGAGGTGTGGGCCCAGTGCTGCATTTTGGAATTCCAGGAGATGCAGTGTAGCAGTGAAATGGCCACTTTGCATCTGCTCTGCTTGTTTGTAAATAACTGAATTTAAAGTCAGAGATGTTCAGAATAAGGGCAATGCCTGCGTTGCATGTTAAGTCCAAGAAATGTGTTTTCGTTAATGAACAAAGAGCCTTTAGATGAGATGCTCCAAAGAAAGCTCCTTTTTATAAAATGGAGGGTGCTAGAAAGTGTGTTTCACTGCCACTATCAACTAATAGAGGTTATGCACTGATGGAAGGAACAAGGGAGCTGGCAGAAGCCTGTCTCTCCCTGTCAGTTCCAGGCTGCAGGCTTTTATGTTCATTTGTATTGCAATCAATAAGGAATAGCTTAAATTGGACTCTGGAAACTTGATTTTATAGTTTGCTAAATTTCTCTTTTAAATTTGTTTAAAATAAAAGAGAAGTTTCTATGGAAACCTTTTATTCAAGAAAAATATCTCCCAGTCTTGGTCTCCTCCTCACACAACCAGGGCTGGCTGGATCTGTGCCCAGATCCAGCTGCACTCTCCCAAACCTGCCACTCCAGCTCAGTGCTGGGCAGTGAGGCAAACACCACCACACCCTTCCTGCAATTAATGCTGCTTCTTCCTTCACCTGTAGGTGATGTTCCCTGTTCATACTCCTCCAGCTCCCAAAACAGTTGGCAGCAGAAGACATTCCCTGACCTGGGAAGCCCTGGCAGCAGTGGCAGTGGCAGCATGTGCTGGATGTATCCTCACTGTCCTGCAGCACTGCCCAGAGCAATGGCAAAGAGGCAGAGTGAACAGAAGCTGTGTGGTTCCTGGAAGTGGGAAATGCTGGCCTCCTTGGTCTTCCTAGGAGGCTAAGTGGCTTCCAGGGCCCAAAGTTGTTTTTCTCTGATAAAGTTTTGTATGTGGGAAAAATAACTCCTTGAGATAATCTCTGATTCTGAGTTACAAAGCTTAAGAGCCTCTTTCCTAAATAATGAAAAAATATCTGCTGATAGCAAAGAAATAAGATGATGGAATTGCTTGGATTTAAAATATTTTTACCCATTATTGTCATTACCATCAGCTGATGGATATGATTTGTTTTTCTGAACACAGATAGCTTAAGACAGTTGGTCTGCTTAGAGTTCCTAAGCCTTCTTTCCAAAGGCTGTCGCCTTGTTTCCCAGCCTTCAGCCTTGGAGTCAAAAATTTCATGTAAACGAAGTAATGTTTACTGAACTTTTATCATGTTTTTGGATTCCTTTCTGAGAAAGGACAATTGATGGACACTTTCTAAGACCAGTGGAGTTGAAGAGGTTGAACCTCAGTCTTCCAATCTGGTCTCCTTTTTAGAAATCTATATAAGCTGTAGAAAAAATTAAACTTCCTCTTTTCCCGCTTTGACTCCATGGTGATCACTGCATCTCCCTCGGGACAGCATTGCGCTAAAAAAGGGCACTCTTAAGTCTCTCTCCTCTCTCACTTTTTGGTATTCTGAATTTTTTTTTTGCCTCTTGATGCAAACTGATGTATTCACTGCTGCTACATTTGAGATCTTCCCTCTGGTTCCACTTCATTACTTAGCCTCTGACCAGTCTTTCACAGTATGACCCAACCTAGAATACAGGTTTGAAATGCCTGATAGAAATTAGACTTTAACAATTTTTTTTTAATTTATCTTGAACTCCCTGCAACTACTTTACTCACCAGATTCACCCATCATACATTCAGTCTGAGCTACAGCAGTAGAAGAAATATGCATATGAGAAAAAAAAAAAAAGAACATATAAAATCTGTTCAGAAAGGATCTATACCAGTTTTTATCTCAAAATACAGTAGTACATTTGTAGAAAGACAAGATAACAATCAGGTGTAAGTCTGGCTTCTCATAACTTTGATAAAAATTCCTTAAAGATAACAAGCCTTATAAATTCATAGATTATTTTATATCTGTGCTGCATTCAGTTCTGTATAATTAATTTCCAGTACAGCACTTCATTAGATGAGTTATTGAATAAATAAAATAATTCAGTTTTGCAGCCCTTTTTTTGAAAGCCAGGAGTAAGATGTGCTAGACTACAGGCAGGTATACAGTTATTAATTTTTTTTTAAATAAAAATGGAAACTTAAAATTAATGCAAATGTTCCTCAGCTAGATTAAATTAACGTAAAAAAGATCCTGGTGATGAAAATATGTGCATTAATATCTTGGTATTTTTCTAGACTTTCTTCCCCTAGTGAAAAAAAAACCAAACAAACAGAAGTGATGGCTCAATAGAATACATCCTTTACCTACCCTGCCTGGTCATTCCTCACCTCTTAGGGGAATGTTGTCAAGAGAAAAGCTCCCATGTGTGTTCCTTAGGCACTGCCGTGCAAGTCAGCAATCCTAACTGAACAAAATAGAAGAATTTCTTTACATGTGGAAAGGAATTTTTTTTTTTTAATTTCAATTTTTACATAATAATGTTTGACTCAAAAATCTCAGAAAACCATTTGAGTACTTCAGGATTTTTTTCTCAGTCCCTCAGATGACTAGGTAACTCTGCATTTTTACTGATGCTTGCTGTAGCTTAGCTAGCCTGAGGGTGATATAAAACAGGACTCTTCAACTTCTTTGACAACTATAGCCAGATTTTATTACAGTGTGTTGCTCATGGACCAGAGAACAAACAAACTTTATAAGCTGATGAATCACCTGGGGAATAGATTCAATCTGCATGCCAGGAACTGGGCAGCAGCAGTGTGATGCAGTAATGGCTCTATTATATTGCAGCTACCATGTGAACAAGAGCTGGAAGTTGATGCATTTATTTATGCCGTTAGCAAAAGATGTAGTGGTTCTTTCTGCAAAAACACAAACAAAATTATGCAAACAAGCGTCAAACATTTAATCATTATTACTAGCACATGGTCTGTTATTTTGACTGTATTATTCATGTAAAAATGGTCTCATGACTTTCTGATTAAAGCTGCCAGAAATTATTTTTTTTAACCTCACTGTCATCAAGAGTCATTCAAATGGTGGCATTTTTAATTAAAGATCATTCTGGTTTTTTTCAGTAAGAGAAAAAAAATCACATTAGATAATGGTCAGAAGCAAAAAATAAATTGTTCTTGTCAGTCTCACGTCACTCTTATGCTTAATTAGTTCTTGTTGTTTGGAGTCCCTAGGTGAAAAATGAAAACAATCAATTTCCTAGCCAAGATATAACACTAGGATTTGGCATGATAAGGAAACTGCTTGAGAATACACATATGATGATACAGAGAACTCCTTAGCACCTGAACACAAGAAATGCTCTTTATCTCATTCAAATGTCCTTATGGCTTTTTGTTTGCTCCAAACAATAGAAATGCATGAAGACTCCATGGAATACTATATCACAGGACTTGTGATAGCTCCTCTGTTCCTCATGTGTAGTAGCACCTTTTCTTTGAGAGAGCAGACTAAAAACTAAGATGAGAGGGGAAACCGCTTTGGACGTCTTTTACCTACAGTACACGTCAAACTCATACAGAAAGGCTGCAGCATCTTTGTGTAGGAGGAAACATGCAAAATTTAGGCTTTGTTTCCTTGGTTTTTGCCTTCAGCTCCTGCTTGGGGTCTTCTGACCGCCATTCCTCTCTTGGTACAGAAATAAGAGTTCAACTTCTGCATGAAAAGTATTGTAGTGAATTTGGATACTATAGAGACAGGGCTTGATGGACTCAGACTTGATAAGTGTTGGTCACATTAAAAGAAAATGTGCTTCCTTCATATCCAGTGAAAAGGCTTCACTTTGCTGTCATTTGTCTTTTTCTTAAGAAGGCAAGTTATGAGAAAACATGGAGGAATGACAATACATAGTCCCTATTGCAGGAAAAGGCCTGAAGATGGACACTTCCCTATGTTACAGCTACTCTTTTTTCGATTTCCTCTTCAGGCTCCTTTCAGACTGTGTTTTCTTAAGAGGCTCTTACTTTGCCTTGACCGATTCCTGCAGGTTTCCCTGCCTAGAGAATCCCATCAGCTTTTCCTACCGTTTTTTTACAGCAATCCTCCCGGCACTCGACTCACCTTTTGGACCTTCAGAATAATTCCTGTGCAGTCCTTCTGGCCTTTGCAAATTGCTGCCTCTGTTTGATTAGACAACACTCACTAGAGGAAATATCATCTCTCGCTGCAGTCCCGTTGTAAGGGCATTTTACAAAAGAGATGTCTTTTTATGTGAGTACAGTTAATGGATAATGGCCCATTATCAAGAAGCTGTGACTTTGCTCATAGGTTTTCTTTCAGCAGTAGAAGTCTTTACTGTTGTTAGCACACAAATTTCTGGAACATTTACACAGAAGCAATTAAGGCCATATTCAGATAGGCTATTATTCTACCTAATGGGTACATAATAGGTACTTAATAGATATTTAGGCACCTATTATGCTTACTGGTTCAAAAGAGCAAAATTATCAGGCTCTTTTCCAAGGCCAAACAGGAATTGTCATGATGGAGAGGGCTAACAGACATCAAGATGCACTACATTATGGGCTCAAATTCATTGTTCTGGGCAAAAGCACAGAGGATTTCTTCTAAGCTTCCTCTGACAGGGTTTTTCTTTTCAAAGCAGAGTTCTAGGAATTTGTGCAGCATCACTGATGCAAGGATCAGGTGACTTTATCATAAAGTGTCACAAGCTTCCATGAGTACAGGCTCTGTAGTTTAAAAACAGATTTTTTTTCCTTTAATTTAAGCTATAAAATGCTGTATGAAAGTTATTTAAACACTTGTTTTTCATTTAAATACTTTTTATCATTTTTATCATTTAAAATATGAAAAGAAAAATGTAAAATATGTTAAATGCGGAGTTGTAAAAACTTTTAGTTAATTTTTTCTGTAATATGTGGAATAGACCACAAATAGTAACTGTTCTGATAGCTTGTAGAAAATAGGTACTTTTTGGTTTGTTGCAGAAGTATATTAATATATGAATTAATTATATTCCAAATGTATTCATACCTAAAACATCTTTGAAACTTGAATAGATTTTACCTCTGAAAGAGCACATGGGGCTCTCCACTCCCTCTTATCCTCCCAACTTTTCTGGTCATGGATATTTAAAGTAGCTGCCAGGAATCAGGCTGTCATTCAGCGAGCTAAACAGAAACCACTGCAATGGAGAGTAATAAACCAGAGGCTCTTGGCAGTGATCAAACAGCTTGAAGGAAGCATTTTGATCTGCAAAAAGAAATCCAAACCAACCAATGCAAAACAAAATCATCAAGGCCCTGTTGGAAAACATATCAAGTTTAAATATTTTTTATATAACTTTACTCAGGGGTTTTTTCAGCTTTGCCCTGGTGGAAAGGAATTTTAAGTTCCTTTTCAAAGGACTGTTTCATCATTCAAGGCTGATCTCAACAGACTGGGAGGAGCACAGAAAATACACAAAAGATAACAACCAATAAGGACCATCAGCTCCAAACATCAGCCCTGCCATGCCAGCATGGTTAGAGACACCTGGCCTGGGGAAGGAGACGCAAGAGAACCAAGAATGAGAACCTAATTAACATTGAAGGCGAAGAGATCAATAACCAATAGGGAACCAAATACTAAGAACTGCATAGTTTGGGACCAATGACCATTGAACCAATGAATTTCTACAGGTTTTGACTGCATAAGTATTTGAAAAAATCTAGTAAGGAGTCATGTGTCTTGAAATGATTTTCTCTCCACACCTGGGCATGATTTCTGCTGCACATCCTGGCCAGAATAAAGTAATGCCTTGATTCTCTAACACAAAACATGTTGTTGGAGAGATTTTGTTTGTCCTGCAGTTTCAGAGACAGTCCCAGAGGTCCAAAGAAGGTCTTCTAAAAAATGCAAAGTCAACACAAAAAGAGGATGGTTCCAGAGGTTTTCCAAAAAAAAAAAAAAAAAAAAAAAAAAAAATCTCCCCCTTCTCATATAAATTATAATCATATAATCAAGCTCAGTCTGCCACTTTGAGTTTACAGGTGGAAATCCAGCCTCTCCTCTCTTCATGCTTCTCCTGTCTGGTGCTTGCTTTCTAATGCCTTAGAGTAGCTGTGCCTAACTTCATACTCTGCCTTTGCTAAAATTAGGTAACAACTGTGAGCATTTCTCTTGGAAAAAGCACTGAATTTATCCCAGATGTGGGATCAGTCACATTATGGAAAGAACAGAAGCAATCTTTTGCTTAAGCTGTCATTAAAACATTGTCTGTGTAGTTTTTGAGCACCTCATCCTTAAATAAAACGATAGCTCTGATGATAAAATATTTAAACCTGGCTCTCAGAGGATCTCTAATTCTGCCTGTGGATCCCCACAGAAGTTCTTTAGACATTTCAAATATTCTGTTAAGGCTCCACAGAAGTGTTTTCCCTGTGTTTTGGTGATGAAACTCTACACTACACCATCGTTTCCTGATGCAAGTTGAATCCCAGCAGCAGAATGTATGATTTTAAACTCAAAGGTGAAGAAGAAAGTCTGAGTTTCTAATGCTCTACTAGTAACTCTGCTTTGGCAGCTTGCAAACCAAATGCTCCAAGGTGAGAAAGAAGTAAATCAGATAAAAACAATTCCAACGACCCAAATGCAAAGCAGGAATAACACACATTTCCAGAATTCCTTCTGGTTTTCCTTGTGGCTTCCTCTTCCCAGAAAAGGCATGCACACAACCTCTGACATCGGAAGAGTCCCTCTCCCCCGTGTAGCCCTGGAAGCCACAGCTCTTGGCTGCTGCCCACACTGCCTGGCTGTGCCAGGGCATAGATTTAGGCAAACTGATTTTCAAAGCCAAAAAAAGATGGCTTTTAACCCATACATCATTGCAGCGAGGAAAGCAAATCTCATAAATTTCTGGATTTGAAAACATTTTTCCTTCTTCATTTGCTCAAAAAAGTATCTGCAGTGACCAAAAGATTGACTGTAACTAGTCTCAAAAACCTGCTAAGCTGACTCAGAGAGAAGTCAAGAGCTTAAAAAGCAGTGCTCATCAGCATAATCTTTCTATGACATTCCTAATAGAACCAAAATTGCAATGGTCAAAATAATCATGTTTTGATGTTAATAAAAGATGTGTTAAGAATTCTTTCAGTGGCAATCCTATTAAACTATCTCAATTTTACATGGTCTTAAACTCTGTTCGTCTACATGTACTGAGTACATTGCAGTCTCAACTGAATATGCTACAATCATTAGATCAAACATCTTTCATTTAATACCAGCCATTTACCCAGGATTATGCAAATAAATAAATAAATAGAAATTTAATCCTACCAAATCACCCAGCCTTATTGCATAAGCAGAAACTTCAGAATGTTTCTCTCACTGATTTTTGAAAAAATTGCTGTTCATAAAAGACAGAACAGTGCAGACACATAGGCCTTGGTATCTACATCTGCATACTTTTTAATGAAATTCTTTGGAAGTAGAAGCTCTTATCTGAGGGTCTGAAGCATAGAAAAGGAGGCAGTACATGAGTTAAAAATGTATTTGACAAATATGTTGAGAAAATCAAAAGATAAATATGAAGAGTGTTGTTTTGGAAATCCATGACCCACAATTCTTTGAGTCTAGGGAGATATCACTACATGCTATTTCTGTTCTTTTGGGGTTTTTCTCCATGCATGATGCATTAGTTTCTGCTGTAGTTTGAAACTAGGGGTATGAGAAGGAACAACTAGAAGAGTAAAATGCTGATGGCAGAGTGAAGACTACTTAGCACTACACATTATCCTGCATTTTGCTTATCAAAATTCCCCTTCAAATTGGAAGTAAGCAATCAAACAAGGCACCTATTTACTATAACAGAAAAGTAAAAGAATGTCTTAGGAAAAAAAAAAACAACAAAGTATTTTCACAAAAAAATGAAACCCTAGAAGAAGAAAAGTATGAAATAACATAGAAACTTTAATCCATTAATACAAATTTATTTTTCTAAATATAACTCTCTAGCAATAAAGGCAAAAATATATTTCAAGGAACAAGTTGTTAGTTGCATGGAAATGAAAACTCCCAGTTTTATTCAAACATATCAGAAGCAAGAATCCAACCACAAATAAAGTTTAATAAACAACTGAAATATACTGACTGATCTTGAGAAAGACAAGGCCATAGCATAATATTTAAATTCTTTTTTTTCACTAATACAAAAAGAATGAGGAGGAGGAGGGAGCAACTGTCTCATAGTAAAGTGTCAGATGTCACAATAGTTCAATAGAATGCTTGGTAGCAAGACATCAATGCAATTTCTTAACTAGGAGAACTAAGGAAATTCAAATATCAAATTGCTGAAATACTGACAATGTTAACCAATCTGTCAGTCAAATTAGCCTCTCTGAAGGGCAGCAAGAGGTATCCAGATATTTCTAGGTGCTTGATTTCAAAACTGAGACTATAAATAAATGCTGTGAGAAAGATAGGCTTATTAGATAGTGAAGTAACTATAATACATTGGAAAAGGTCAATGTACTTTATGTAAAGGGAATGTGATTTGCAACATAATTTTTCCTTCTCAAATCTGCTGGAGTCCTTTGACAGAGTCAGTGGTGTGAGTAAAAGATATGTTTAGAATATTGAGTTAAAATCTACAGCTGACTGTGAAGACCTGCAGGAATGTCTTGTGATATGAGCTCTGGAAATGGGAATGAAATGGTAGATAAAATTCGATGCCAATGAATGCAAAATAATGCATCTGTTGGGAGAAACACAATAACCCTACTATAGATGCAAAATAATGAGCTCTGAAAGATCTTGTAGTCATTATAAGTAGATTTTTGAAAGCATCAGCTGAATGTGCAGAGGCAGTTAAAGTGGTAAATAGAATTTAGGAAGTATTATGAAAGTAATAAAGAACAAATATTGTCATTATGACAATATGTCTGGTGAGTTTGTGTCTTGTGGATGCGATTCTGAGCATCCTTGTTTAAAAAAAACCAGCAGAAGTAGGGCAGTTTAAGAGGTAGAAGCTAAATTTGATCAGAAATTTGGAGATTAAAACTACTCTTCACTTTGGAAACAAGATGGCTGATAGGAGGAATGTATAAAAGATAATGTAAAATCTCAAACAGTACAAATACTATAACCAATTAAAGTTTACCTTGTAGCAAAATTTTTAGGGAACAAGCTTAAAAGAAATTAAATAGAAGGTCTTATTATAAAACACAATATAGTCACAGTTTTCATGGAATGATAAAGCTCAATAATAGGGCTAAGAAGAAGAATTAGGAAATTAACATATGATAAGTTTCTCAAACATCAGTAGAAGGAAATGTCCAGAGATCAAGCTCAAGATCAAAAAGTACCCAGCTGCAGGTCACCAACAACTCAATGACTGTACCAAGAGAGGTGCAACTTTTTTGTACTTAAACTGCTTTTATCCTTTCACTGGAATCATCCACTGTACAGAACTTCTGAGACCTGGTGAGGTTTGCTGGGTTTGGTTTGATACAAGAGAGAATCTTGCCAGCATTTGCATTCTCTTTTACTGACCTTTGTCCAAAATGATACCTCCTTGCTGAGCTCACTCCTGTATATAAATGGTACTCCTCCATATTGAAGATGTGTCAATACACAGGAAATTTCAAAAGGCACATAGTAATTAACCCCAAAGCTTCTGCCTGCCTTAAAATTTAAGAATCATCAGTATCTTTTCTACAACTAGTCAGAAGACTCTGAGTTGTAAGTTTTCCTATTGTACAATACATTCAGTCTGGACTATGCTTTTTTTAAAAAATAAATCTTTGATACAGAAAGCTTTGTAATTCTTTTAAGTAGGGCTTTTTGTGAAGCATCTGAAAGGGTATCTGTTTTGATAGATAATTTGCTGATGACATTATCTAAAGCCTATCCTATTCCTCACTAAGTTTTGTTTTAAATATGGGGAGAAAGAAGCTATTGAAAACCCACACCCTGTATTTGTCCTATTGAACTTCCTAAATAAATAAGAATATACTGAAATAATATGAATTTAACTAATCTAGTAAGATTTCATTCACCAAAAAAAGAAAAAAAAATTAGAGGTTAGAAAGCAACATGCATGTTAATGAAAGGAAGATTTTTTTTGTACGTTTGGGGTTTTCTTTCCCCAGATCTTTTGTCTAGTATGAGATTGAGTAACTAAATGCCTGTAACACTCTGCCTTAGAAAAAGCTTTATTTAAGTGATGAGCAGGGAATTTTTTAGTTGGATGACACCTTCCAAAGCACGGATGTATGCCTGCACACTGGAAGAAAAGGAGGCTCTTATGAAAGCTGTTCTTGCTGTCTCCATGTTTCAATTGTCAATAATTTCAAGGAAACATAAAATATGTCAAATACAGCTTAAAGGTTCCACACAATAATTGGGGAGCAATAAATTTCATTGATGATGACAAGAAATTGCAGAGAGTAACTTGATTATTTACTCTCAGGCTACAAGGAAACAAAACGTATTTTAATCCTACCAAACATGTGGGTGCATATCAGGGACAGAGGAGCAGAATAGTTCTTTGCAGAGCAAAGACTGTAACCTAGGAAGCAGGAAAAGAAGATGTTTTGGAATATAGCAAGAAGGAGGGAGGGACAAGATTTCTTACATTTCTTACATATAAACTCACCATTCATGCTCATACTCCCCACTAAAGTCAGTGTGATTTTTGATTATAGAAATGAGAGAGTTTCAAAACTAGAGACTCTTCTATGCTATTGTAACATTTATTGGAAAAATTCATAGTATGTTTTTGCAACATCTTTAATGGTAAACAAAGGTCCGCATTTTCTAATCTTTGTGGAGATAATTATTGAGACTAGATGATATAGAATTTTTTGTGCAGTCTCAGCCAGAAACAAATTATAGGCAGGAATAATTGTTTCTCTTTGATAAATTGATACTTTACATATATTTATATATGTCATAATTTATAGAGCTCATATTTGTAGAACCCTTCTAAACAGGTTGGGTTGACATGGATATTTATACAGAATTTTAAAAATACATTATCTCCTTTTGGTTTTGTGATATGTATTTTTTTAATTGTTTTTATGATGCTATGAAATGATAAAATATTACTGAAACATAAATACATGTATTTCTGGAAACATGAATGTTGAAAAAGTAAATTTATTTCTAATCCACCCTATTAAAGGGATGGGTCAGAAATTATTTATTGCTATTAATTGATATTATTTATTTATTTGATAACATGAAAACAATCTTTCCTAATTTTCTTTTTTTTTGCTATTACACTACCTTACATGTCTACGTATTTTGTCTTCTCAGCATCAGTAATGTCTAAAACTTAATGATATTGATGAAGTAAATACTCTGCTGCAAACTTTCCTCTGAGGGAGTCCATCAGTGGCAGCTGTTGATTGAGAAGTGTGTGCTGTGACTATCCCAGCAGTATCACATAGCCATGTTTCCTTTATTTTGCTTTCTGCTTGAGCTCAGCTGCTCTTCGAACCAGCTTTCTTGCCTCACCTGTAAAGATTTCAATTTCATCTGGCAAAAGCAGCAATTCAACCAATTTGACCGCAGTCTCCTAAACTAGCCTCATCTCCTCATTGCCTTTGGATAATGAAAGCTTCCAGACATGAAATTTTCAATTGTGTGAAAAAATGAACTCCCTAAGTTATTGGTATCATTTTAGATTCCTGAATCTACAAAATGACAATATAATATAAAATGTCTGAATTTAGCAACTGAATATCATAAATCACAGCTACTTAAAGTATACCTGATCAGAGTGTTTGAGACTTTATTTGCTGAAGCTCTGAGAGCTGATTCTGCCAAGCTAGGTAAAACAGACAATAAAGAGACTCATAGGATAATCATCTGTAGTGCAGGAAAAAAATTGTTCATTACCATTTTTACGTATATATTCACAGTCACAAGCTCAACTGGTACTAAATGATGTACATTCTTGGTTTGATAAAAAGAAGAGTTGAAAAAAAGGTAAAAACATGTTATCTCCAATTTGTATTACCATATGTTATTTACTAAAATCAAATTGTTTGCATTTTTGCTTTTTGCTGTCCACTAAGGCAGAAATACTGAGTCAGAATCAGTAGAATCTTGCTGATGTTCTTGTTTTTGAGTTCTTTGGAAAAGGTGATCTACCAGCAGCTGAAGTCTATATACTGATCTATATACAGCTTAATAGATGTTCTGTTCACATTTATTCCCCTGTGCCTATTCCATGGCTCTTACTAATTAAAATGAAATCCTGGAATAAATAACACATCAGAAGGCTAAAGGACTTTCTATAGCTAAACATTAGTATTATTTTACTCATTATGCTGAATGTATTTTTCCAAAAAAATTTCATATTCTAAGAACAAACCAAGATCTCATTCTGAGACCTACAATGTTTACTAATGTAATTTTAAAGCTACGAGCATATGAAAATGCTGTTAAAGACAGACCTTTTGTGTCATGCAGTTGCCAGGACTAACTTTGAGGCTTTCCCTGAAAAATTCAATCAGTGAAGGTGATGCCTTTGAGGATATTTTCACAACAGATTAGACATAAATGTAATATTAATGTAATAATTAATATATATATATATATAAATGTAAATATTAATAGTAACAGTGTTTTAATTATTATTCTCAATTCCTTGCTAAATAAAAAAAATTAAAAAGCACTTTTAAATACAATTACAATGTCAGCAATCAGTGAAAAAGTAAGAAGCTGGCTGAAGCTATTATGTTTCAATATAAATAAGGTAAGGAAATATTTGCATTTTGTATGTTGATAACTCATTAAATATTTATCCAATGTTAAGTACAAAAGATGAGGTTTCAGGGTTGCCTGGATACACTGTGATTTTTCTCAGCAATGATCCAATGGGTTTCAGATTATGATAAAAAAAAATCAAGAAATTATATGTTTCATTTTTGAAATATTGGTCATACAAGCATAGCCCTGCTTACCTCCAGTAGATCCAGGCTTAAAGACAACAAAATATTTACTTCCTTTTCAATGCTACATTTATTCATTTTTTTCCTACTTGTCTCTTTGTTTACAGTCAGTAAAGCTAAGCCTCAAATGTTTTAAAAGTTTCTGTTACACACTTGCTGATTTTATTTTGAGGTTTTGATGAAGGTATATGACAGATGCAATGCACATTCCTGATGCAGTTTAAGTGACCTAATTCCAACCCCCATTACAATGGTTTAAGAAAATTATTTTTCAGGAAGAAAAAAAACCAAAAACCAAACAACGAATTCCCCATTCTTGTTCTTTATTGGGAGTATATGTACCATGTAAATAGCTGTATGACCATAGGTTAGGAGTGGCACAAGACCTTCTGTCTACTTGGGGCAGTGGTTGGCCAAAGGCCACAGGAAGAATCTGCCCACTGACTGGAAAACCTCCAAAACCAATTTTGCAGGAAATTTGCAGGGCCTGATTCTCAGGATCTGATCACAAAACATACGCCTAAATTCAGTGAATAGCCAGATTTGGCAGGTATTCTCAAGTGTAAGTACAGCAGGCACCAAATAGCACACAAAGTGCTTGTACAGGAGACTTCATTAAGGTGCATAGTGGGTTTTCTCTCAGGAAATGGCAGCCGGACAGAGCACCACTGATGCTACCATGTTTTATCTAATTACATCACTAACTCAAGCCAAGAAGGCCACAATTCATTCCCTTCAACTGTCAGGAGGGATTAAAGTTTGCACCTAATAATGCCTCTACAGGTGCTTCTTAATTAATTTTTTTTTTTTTTTTTTTTTTTTTTTTTTTATTTTTTTTTTTTTTTTTTTTTTTTTTTTTTTGATTGGGGTATGCTTTTGAAGAGCCTTTCCTTGTGTCTCCATATAGAACCCTCTGGACAATGGTAACAGCAGTGTCGTTCCAGTTGGCTCCTTTGAAAGTCCTGAAGTGTTTTTTCTCTTGCCCCTTTGGGTGGTGAGAAACTAGAAAATGTATTCCAAGAGCACCTTTCTTCCCTCCAATTACTGATGGGCATTCAGTCCTTCAGGAGAGGCTACTGAAATAGTCTGAACTAGAGGCTACTGAGCTAGTCTGAAATAAAATTCTGAACAGCATGTACTGTGTGTGTCAGTCCTCAGCATTGTTCTCATCTCCTGCTGCTGGGCTGCACTGTACTGTGCAGCCATAGCCTGAGAGGTTGCCAGGCACCTCACTGCACATGACCTGAAACTGTTAAGTGTCACAGTGAAGAACTGAGAACTTATTTTACTGGAGACACACGAGGGAAGGGAAGGGGAGGGGAGGGGAGGATGGACTATTTCAGTTTGAAGAGATCTGCAAAGATCATCTAGTCTAACAGCCTGACCACTGAAGGTGTGACCAGAAATTAAAGCATATTGTTTAGTGTGCTGTCCAAATACCTCTTAAACACTGACAGAGTTATTACATAGACCACCTCTCTAGAAAGCCTGTTCCAGTGTTTGAACACCTTCCTGGTAAAGAAATACTTCCTTATGTCCAGTCTAGACATCCACTGGTGCAACTTTGAACCTTTGAACCTTTCCCATACAGGATATCACTGGATACCAGAGAGAAGAGCTCAGCCCTTTGCCCTCCACCACATCCCTTCTTCAGGAAGCTGTAGAAAGCGATGAGATCACTCCTCAGCCTTCTTTTCTCTGAACTTGACAAGTCCAAAGTCCTCAGATTTCCTCACAGTACAGGCCTTCCAGCTGTTTCACCAGCTTTGCTACTCTTCTCTGGACCATCCCATTCTTCTTAAATTGAGGGCCCAGAACTGCACACAGTACTATAGGTAAGGCTGCACCAGTGATGAATACAGTGGGATAATCATCCCTTTTTTGTGCTTTTAAGGAGATAAACATTTCTCAGACCATCTTCTTCATCATGGAACTTACTTGCCCTGACCTGTTTCAGTGAAAAATACTGAAATAAAATATGCAGAATAAGTAACTCAATAGAGGTTATAGATAATCATAAAGAGGAAATTGGGGAAAAAAATGTGATGGGTAAGAAATAGGGCACATGCATACATGTCAGTCTGCTAAACTTATGTGCTGTTTTGTAAGCTCCCAGCATCCAAGAAATATTTCTATTCACTGATGGAAAAAGTAAAAACTTGATTCACAACATCATTCTTCCTTAGGAAAATACTACCACTCAGAATGGCTTTTTGATTTAATTACAATCAGATCAGTGAAAAATAGATTGAAAAATCATGGGCATAGGTAGAAAAGTTCTTTTGCTATGTTTACTCTCTGCAGTACTGAGAGTTATTGCTTAGGTTTAACTGATGATTAATTGATGAATCAATATTTTATCCAGACTGCTCTTGCATCTTTATTGTGACAGGAATAATGAAGTTCTGATACAGCAACTGGAACATCTAATCACTGTGCATTTCATAGCATTGGGTCAAACATTACTTGCATAGTCATACTACTATGGTAAGTGGGAGACAGTAATGAGTATTAATAATTAAAATATAATATCAAACTGTTTTACTTACATTCCTGCAAAAGGAGGAGGATCAGATCAGAGTCTGACTTGAAAAGAATAACCCAGCTGAAGTAGGAATGGCAGAAACTCTTCCTATTTGATGCCTTGCTTTCTGAAAGTAAATTGACATCAATTGATGGGATCTAAATCTCATCCAGCTTATATATGGTCTCCATGGCTGACCAAGCCAGCATACTGTAACCTTCCTTGATACAGTCTACTTGACAGAATAAAAGTCACATCTGGGATTGCTTTCTGACTCAATACTTCAATCCCTTAGGTAAAAGCTTTTATCCTGTCTGAGTCTTCAGTTCCAGCCTCAAAAGTAGGTATTTATACTTATTTATCTACACCTGCTTATGAGAAAATCAAGACTTCCTAGCTCCAGAATATGCAAATATTCAAATTAAATACATTATTAAAACAAAAATATTACATTAACAGTGTTTATTTTTATGGGCGCATATATTCATTGGTTAAACATTTAATCTTCATAAAAGTCAGTGAGAGGCATAATGTCACTTTCTCCAGTAAACAAATGAAAATGTAAGACTTTCAATTGAATTTTGGATTTTCAAAGAAACCCCCTGTTATAGATCATGGCAAGAAAACAGTGACTGATCAAACTATTCTACATGAATAGTTACAGTTCAATGAAGATGCATATGTCCTCTAAATTAGAAATACTGATTGTGTTGTAGCTGAATTCACCCTGACCACGCCCCACAACATCTTTTAAATGAAATGCCAATTTTAAAAGATATGTAAGAAGACAGGTATATTTTCATTGGCTATTTTATTATTATCACAATTGGGACATGTAAAGGAGAGAGGACACTGTCATTTCATCTGTGTAATGCCAGGGAAGTCCTAGTGATGGAGACCTAGTTAATTATTGTATCATATTTTACATTTGGAAAAATCCTATCAACAGACCATTAATGGAGTAAAGTGTAATAGCCAACAGTTAGAAAACAGAAGTAGTTTTCTGCTTGTGCACAAATCTGATAATTACTCCATGCACTTGAGGTAAGAGAATTTGAAATATTTTGAATGTTTCAAATAAAATGGAAGTATTTCTCCTTAACAAGATGCTGTGCTTGACTTAAGTCTGTGAAACTCCTTAAAAGGTAAGAGATGTTGAACTGCATGTAACTGATGAAAGCAAATGGGAAACAAAATTCAGATCATGCAAATAAAAGTACACCCTCTAGACCACAAAAAATGGAACAAACTACAGGAGCTCAGAAGACGAGAGCACATCAGATCTCACATATCTAATTGTAGTGTGTGATACATTCTTAATGGTCTTTCTAATGGTAACACTGCCAATTAAATCAAAATCATGGACCTGATCAGGGTGGACTTTGAAGTGAGGTGAGTCTATTTTAAACTGCAGATAAACAATATGTTTATAATGGTCACTTCTGGTTCTGAAACCCATGAATCTTTTGTCACGTCACAGTTAAAAACAGACATGTGGGAATCTGTCTCTGTTTGCCTAAAATTATGATTTCTGGACACCTTCTAATGTTCTCCAAGAAGTTTTGAATCTCATGGCTGATAACAGTTTGTGTGTAGTATTTCATGATTTTAATTTCTCAGTGAGGAGAATTTTAAGGAGGAATATTCACTACCTTTCCCCTATCCCTTCATTCTCTTTGTTTTTGTTACTCCCTTCATTTCCTTATTCTCTTCTTCCTTTTTCTCACCTTCATTTGGAGAAGTGACAGGAGAAATAAGCCAAGGAAGTGCATTTTTTGCTTTGCTCTGGAGCCAGGGAGGTTTGTGGTAATCGTAATGTCCCTTGGTAATGGGTTGCCAAGCCTGGGTGCCGCTGTTAAACAAGGCATCTTCATCTCCTACAGACTTCACTCCCATGACTGACAGCTTCATCAGTCCTAAGGAAATATCAATAACCTCAAACCAATAAAACTGTACTTTCTAGTATGTCTGAAGGTAGTACCTCAGACAGCTCTAGGTTAACACATATTCACACAGAATAAAAACCGGTGCCTGCCCTTATAGCACATTTTTCCTGGAACATGGATGATGGAAATAAGTGGGAATCTTTTTGTGCTACTTCTTTTTTTTTCTTTTTTTTTTTTTTTTTTTTTTTTTTTTTTTTTTCCCTCTAATCAATTAAATCCATCATTATGAGCTGGAAGAGATATCTACTCATTTGGGCCAAATCCTTGACTAAGACAATGCTATTTTTACATTTCATTTCCTGAGTGCCTCTGCACCTCCAAGCCAAAAGCAGGAAACCTGTAAAACTAAGTCTAGGGTTTAGGTCTTAAATTCATATTTTAGACCCTAATGAAGAGCCACTTGGGGGGTTTGTTTGAAACTTTGAGTTGGTGGAAATGTTATACTTTTGTGACTCAGAATAATCCTTCAGGCATCCAAATTTGGGCATGAGCATCCTTCCTCAGGACTTTTGTTTAGCTATGAATTTGTTTAGATGGTTTGGGGGGACTTATAATTTCATCATAGAAGTTGCTTCAATTTATCACTAGGTAAAGTGATTAGGCATGACTAGGTAAGATTTAGTATCTGTTTGTTTATTGGCACGTTACAGGCAAAATAATTAGGATTGAACTGAGCAAACCCCCACTCCCAAACTTTACTGCTGCAAATAGCTAAGGAAACTGCTTGATATGCTCAATTTTTTATAACCTCTATTATTTCAAACAAATCAGCACTTAGTGTTTTCAGGGCCGTTTGTCTTCGTTTAAACATTTTTGTTGTGTTTTGTAAGAGAAATTTTTAACACTCAATTCCCAGCGCCACATCCCTCGCCATTTCAAACAATTATTTCAAGGCTCTGCATGGCAGTGGCGGGCCCCAGCTGCTGAGCTGTAGAAAACATTTTCTCCAGCAATAGCAGCAGCAGCAGCAGCAGCAGCTCCTTGGCAGGCTCGGAGGCAGCTGCGGGGCCGGGGCTGCCGGCACCGCTAGGGCAGCGATGCAGCAGCAACGCTGATGCGGCAGCAATGCTGATGCAGGCTGCTGCGCCACGGCAGCCCCGGGTACCCCTCTAATTCCTCTGCAGACTTCACACAATTGTCTCTGTTTCAGTGCAAGAGGCTGCAACAACCCATTAGAAGATATTTTTTCAGTTGGGGCAATAAAAATGGGGTTGCTGACAGGTCATCATAATTTCTTTCCAGAGTCCCAGCCTTAGAGACTTGCCCTCCTTGAATGTTAAACTTTCTTTGCCCAGTAGGCAGGCAGACTGTCTGCCAAGGAAAAAAAAAAAAAAAAAAAGTTGTTTTTGCACACATGACCCGCATATTTGTGACTAGGTTTTCAATGGTGCTCCGAGGAGCTGTGGTGCCTGCAGTTCACTGCCACCTGGAGGAGTCAAGTTAGCCTGGAAGAGCCTCTACCTCCAGCATTTTAACTCTTCAGAATGGCTTTCAGATTAATTTGGCACCCTTGTCAGAGAAATTAGACTGGAAGCTAGGCCTAAGCATAAATAAAGTTGTATGTGTGTGCATGTGTGTTTTTATATCATGATTTATTAAAGAAACAGAGAATTTATATAAATAAAATATGGCTTCCTTTCTCAGTAAACTATGTCCCCATTGCTTATTACCTTTAATCATGAAATGCAAACACAGCGGGAATTTTTTATTTCTCCACTTTCTTAATTTTAAAATAGGCCTATTTATTCATTGTTATAAATAACATTTATGGGATATATTAAAAAGTCATACTTTATAATGTGCCATATTTTTGTTTACTTAGTAATTTTTAAATTCAATCAACTTTAGTGAGAGCTAAAGCTCTGTTGTGTCCTTGAACATTCAGATTTCAATATGAAACCTCTGGCTACCTAATATTGTGAAAAAATTCATAATGTTTTCTAGGATGATTATAGACAGTCCAATAAAAAATACTCCCTCAACATTCTAGAGATATTGATAGTAGTGGGCCACATCTAAGAAAAAATGTCTTCCTGTTTTCTCTGATATTTTGCCAATTAAATGCACTTTCTGTTCTGATGGTATAAGCTTGTGTATACACGACAAAAGTGCTTTTTAAAGAATATATTTACTTAGTAAATATTACTGAGCTCCAAGAGCAGTTTATAATTCAAATCATGGAGTGGAGCAACATTGATTCTTAGTTTTAAAGTAAGATTTTAAACACACAGTGTGAATTATTTAGCTCTATAGCCAACAAATAATTTGCATGGGAAAGTGCAGATGGCTCCTGCCAAGCACATTGCAAGGCAGCTCAGATGAGCTGTGCAGTGATTTGGTCAAAATCTGAGGTCTGTACACCTCTTCAAATAAACCTTTTAAGTGGCACAGCATAAAAAATCTGTCTCTGGCTTATCTCCCTTTTCATATGTAAGGTGCTGATGGGAAGGAAGGTAGAACTGAATTCTGATGCACACCTATAGGCTGCTATTTTGCCCTAGGTGTTGTCTGAGCTGCAGTCTGGGGCAGGTCCCGGCGCGTTGAAGGCGCTCCAAGGTGCTGCCACAGGCTTGGTCAGCCTGTCCACCCACACATTCCTGCCTCCAGCACACTCCCCAGGGCACACAAGACCTTTCAAAACTATTGTGGAACTACACAACTTGCAGGATTAAACCACAGCAGTCTCCAAGTTTGCAAAATTGAGCTCTGACTCATATAAAAGCGAATAGTAGCATCTCCCACACTTCCCTTCTTCTCACTACTGTAGAAAAATCTATTACAGGAACTAAGTGCTCAAATTGGAAGGTGCTTTTAGGCATTTTGTCAGTAAATAGCAAATGTAACACTGAAGACGATACTTTTCAAGGCTAAAAAGAGGTTATTTGACCTAAGACAGAAATTTAAAACACTCACCATTTTCTCACTAAAAAATAAACAAAAAACCCCCCTGTCTTGCAAAACAAAGTTTACCTGAGATCTTACGATAAATTGGTTCTGCTGTTACATTTTTTATGGAATTAACCAACAGGACCTTAAAAAAATTAATATTTTATTTAAAATTCCTCTGGCCTAATCTACCTTAATATTTTATTTTAGAACCATATGGTCTGACAAATTTTTATTTTTCCTATAAGGAGCAGAACTGTTAAAGCATGACTATGACTATTGTGCTCTTCATCATGACATCTGACTTGACTGCAGAATTTGAAACAAGTTGATAGAAAAAACATTTTCAAGATTCAGTGGGCTAAAGTGTCTTAAAGGATTTCTAAAAATTGGATAATGAACATTCAGTTTTGAAATTCTTACATTCAGTTTTGAAATTCTTCTTAACTAAATTTATAATCTGGATTTAAAAATTGCTGAGCACACTAAATTCAGAAGAAAGCTTTTTAAAAATATACACTGGTAAATTAAAGCAACCTCCATCCATTAATTAGAGCTTAATTTTCTACTGTATGTTCTGTTAGGATTTTAACAGACATTATTGAAATCTTTATGATTAGGAGGACAACTATAATCTCTTCTTGATGAAAATAGGCCTTTTTACTTGATTTTTCACCTAAAATAATTCCTCTCAAGATCTTTCCTTCTTTACTGATCAACTATCACTCCAGACACTATTTTTGTCATATTTTGGCAAGATTTTTAATTTTCCATATTATGAGCTTTTTCTTCCTCTTTTCTCACTGCAAAGGTTTCTGGTGGTTTTCTCCTTTATTTTAGGCTTCTGAATGTTTTTGTTTGTTTCATACTATTTTAATATCTTATTGGATTTACTTCTCCACTCCTTTTCATATATTTTCATATATTTACTTTTTTCCACATATTAATCTTTCCCCTCATTGTCTGAAGCTGTTCCTACTTGTTATCATTTGGCTTTATCTTGTGGAATTGTGAACTGTTGCAATTTTCCATTAGGTGGTGTCATGAGGGTAGAAAGAGTA
Source organism: Cettia cetti (assembly GCA_013401135.1). NCBI lineage: Eukaryota > Metazoa > Chordata > Aves > Passeriformes > Sylviidae > Cettia > Cettia cetti. The sequence continues at coordinate 36,093 of VZUI01042453.1, read as the reverse complement.
GAGTTGCATTTAAGGTTAGTTGAATCAATTCTACTTAATGGTAATGAGTAGATAGTGGAAGGAAGGCCTGTCCCTGCTCAGGTGGAACTGGGGGCTGACCCTGCTCCCTTTCTACCCCTGGAAACCATTGCATGTTTTAAGCAGATACCCTCATCTTGAGGCACAGCTGAAGAAATCATAGCACAGAGTGCCTTCACACAAAGTTAAATATAAGGTGCAAAAGACAAAATAATTGCTGTAGTGAAGGAACCTTCAATCAATTCCTTCTGCTCACTTGATAATAAAGATATTTTCATCAGACAGATAAAAACATGAAGGGACTGGGGAGTTTCTTGAGGTCAGACTTTCTCTGAGTAGATTGGATAATGTCAGGAACTGAGGAGATAAGAGGTGAGAATTATTTTTTCCCTTTCTTTTGAGGGAGAATAAAATGCATCTACAAAATGTAATTAGCTATTATATGTTGTCACCAAAAGCTAAATTTAGAGGAATACTACTCTTAATTGCTCTTTCAAAAATTTCTAAGGGAGCTTAGATAACCACAGGCAGTTCTTTGGCTTACTAATTTTTCCTCTTCATGGGGGAACATTGTTAAAGTACACAGGCAGGGAAAACTGGCCTGAGGTTTACAGAAAATGAGAAACTACTGAACAGAAACTGTTGGGCATAACAAATAACAATGGGAGAATCTGAGAAAAAGATACAGAATGTGAGGAGTGACTAGCTTTTACAGACAGTTAGGGTGAAGTTCTGTGAAAAATGGCAAGTCTGCAGAAAATTAGAGGGCTGCATTGAGAACAGTTTGGGGAGTATGACATGTTGCCAGCAGTACCTAGGTGATCTGAAGCACTAGCTGCTACCTGTAAAGTAGGGAATCCCTATCAGCTACCTTTTCAGATTAAGCTTAATTCAACATAGCTGGGTCTTTCTTTTACATTTAAATCAATGTCATAAATAATAAACTGCTCTTCACTCAGCAGGCTTATACTCTCAAATTCTAGATAATTTGTGTTTCTTGAAAGATGATCATGCTGATTAAAAAAAAAAATGTAGGAAAAAAAATTGGCTGCATAGATGCCTGTAGTTCTCATGTATTAAAATGTTCATGAACGAGCTTGTGACATCAATATCTTCTATATTCTTCTTGGGCTTGGTATAATAATGGGCCAAAAAGTAAGATTTGCCAGGAAGATAGATGTAACTTAAAATAGAGCAGTTTATAAACATCAATATCTTTATATATTATGAATGGTGTAATGAAAGGTGTCCCTCCTATCCCAAAGAAGGGGGGTTGAAACTAGACGATTTTTAAGGTGCCTTCCAACATGAGCAAATCTATGATTCTATAATTCTATGAATCTAGAAATTTTTTAGATTTATTCATGTGTTTTTGTAATGGGTTAGGTACTTCAAAACTACTGATTTACAGGATGTCTCTCTTGAGCAGAGCTCAACTCCATGAATGGAGCTATTGCAACACCAGTGTATTTGCCTGTATTTCACATAAGGCCTTACCTGAGGCCACAAATCAGCAGCAATTAAACTTCTCTAACCCTAGTTTATGAAAACTCTGATCTGGACCTTCTGAATTATATGGTTTTCTAGTGACTTAAACTGTTCAGTTAGTTGGTGGAATCCAGTCAGTTTTAATATACCTCTGCACTCTTGAGTGCATTCAACACATTTGATTCATTTGAGATAAGACTACTTGATTACAATACATTTCATAATTTCCATGGCTACAGAAAATTTCAAGATTTTTTTTTTACCTTATCTTGATTCAAAAGTCAGAATGTTATCTGAAAAGTGTTTGTATTTCCTAGGCTTCTAATTCACCTGATGTTAAAGCACAGCAAATGACTTGAATTCACCTCATTAAGAATAAAGGTGCAGTTGTTAAATTTTTAAAAGTTATCTGAGTGTATATGAATTTGAAGCAGATGGTGCTGGGGAAATATATACAAACTCATTTGTTGAACATCTCTGTGTTTCTTATTAGCTCAGTATTTCACCTTTGTGAAATGCATGTACATACATGAACATACTCACATTTCCGCACAGGAAAAGAATATGTACAGGTATACGAATAAAGATATCCCTTTATGTACTAATTATTGGATCAAGGTTAAATGATTCATACAGCAGTAAGCTTTAGAACATTTTGACTGATTATGAGACCACAAACATGCAACACCATCTTATGCCGTCACTAGAAACAGTGAATGTTATTCCAGTTTCTTAAAAATCAGCATAAAGATAATGAAGTTTCTTTAAGACGAATCACTGTAGAGAGGCATCATCATACATAGGGCTTACCCAGGTACTTTCTTTTGAACTTTTCTCTATGAATTGTACTAACAAAGGTTGTATTATTTAACTATCCCATTACTCATTTTCCTAACATATGAAGAATCTTCAGTTGTAACAGCTGTGTTAGTGCTTGACCTGAGTGGGTTGGGTGTAAAGCATGTAAACCACTTTCAGATTCAAGAGCCATGTTTCTGTCAACACAAGTAGAAATACAACCAGTGATCTCATTCAACTTCTATGTGATATTCTTTTCACAGAGAAAAACCATTACAAAATGTAGCACATTATTTATGACTGCTGGTCTCTGGTTAGAACAGGTTCAGGGCTGGGATCAGAACAAGTGATGAAGGTCAGGATTGAAATACATTCTTTTTTAAGAATCCAATAGAAATCTTCAACATCAGTTACTAAGGAGTATGGGTCACTGACTTTGCCCATTCTGGACACAGATAACCAGCCTATGTCAAAGAGATTGCAGTGCAAGGCATGAAAATAGAATCTGCTTTATATCGAAGGATACAAAGAATGTTGAATTAATTCAAACAGTGAGAAAGCACAAAATAAATAGAATGGTTTTTAAATCTATTTAATTTTCTCTCAGCCCTACTCACTTCATCATCACCTAGGATACCCACGAAAGATGCATCTGTTCACAGATCTAAGTCAGCCCAGGTGGGAAAACTTGCAGAAGTCTAGAAGCAGGGGTTGTATTTCACACTAAGACCAGATGGGATTTTGTTTTGGTTTGAGTTTTTGTTTATTTTACTATCATTTACTTTATTCACTTATCTTTTAACCAGAGGATTGGATTTAAAAAATACAGGTGACAGCATGTACTGAAGTACTGCTCTATCAGTACAGTCTTCTGTGACTCCTCCCTAAGGAAATCACTGTATTGCAGAGAACCCAAGTAAATTATGTGGGCTTGAATATATAGAATATGCTCAAAGTTCACTGTCATTCAAACTTTTTTTTTTCTAAGAAAGACTTCAAATGCTAGGAGAGGCCTCTGAGGTATTTATCTTAGCATGGTATTAGTGTTTATTACTTTAAGCCCCTTGTCTTATTGCTTGCTTCAGTGAACTGAATGTTATTAGGCAAATTGTTGTGAACAGCAAAATACTTCTTTCTGTCTTACCTTCCCTAATTATAGTGATGTTCTATGTCTTATAACCCCTATTTTGATATAAGCAATGTGTTTCTTTTGGTGCTTAATAATATCTTGAGGTAAAGGAAAATCTGTGTTTATCAATGTTTCTTAGAATATAATTGAAAAATTTCTAAATACTGTTGTTTCAATAACAGTTTATGCTTACATACCAATTTAAAAATTATATATCTTAGTGTTCATTGAGCCCTGATTGTTCTTAAGATATTATTCTCCTTCTATTCCATATCATGTTACACCCTGACTCTAACTCACAACCTAAACATACACCATTTCTAGGTTAGAGGTATGTTAAATGGCATATTAACTCAAATAACAGCTCCACTTACTCTGAAGTGACTAAATAATGCCTTTCATTCAGATAAGTGGTAAGGACTAGTTAAACTCATGTGGGAGTAAGTCCTGAAAAGGCCAGATTTTTTTCTATTGGTAGTGAGATTTTTGGGGGAGGTGGTGCTGGTTTGGGTTATTTCTGTCTTCATGAAGCATTTGCTAGTAGATTATGCAAATTCAATTAAAATATATAAAAATACAGAACATATATATACATAAAATACATAATATATATATAAGATAATACAAATAATTATTATATAAGATAATACAATACAATGGTAAATTTCAAGCTTTATAGGGACCATTAAAATAGTTCCTGTTCTTCATATTTCTCAGCTACAAGCTTGGACTTTTTAACTGTGCAACAACTAGTCTTGGAAATAAATATACAACAACTTTACTGAGATAAGTAAACCAATCTACTATGTAGGAACTCACTGAGAGCATTAAATTACTTGTCCGTATAAAAAAAGTATATTTTTATGAGGATGTTCAGTCTTACCCCTGTAAGAGAATGATTTTTCAGACTTTCACAGAAGTTAGAGGCATTACGGTCAGAAAGTAAAGCAGCAGTTCTGACCATAACGTAACAAACTGCGGCTCAATGGGGAAACACTGAGATAGGGAAAACAAAGATGGAAAAATCTCAGGAGGGATAACTTGTCAGAAAGATCTCTAAAGAGAAAAGAGAGAGCTGTGTGAAAAACAGGATTCATGCTCCATAAGGAATTCTTTGGAAATACTTGTTTCATCTTGAAATATAACAATTTTGACGTGCCAAAAAATTATGCTAAAAGGAGTTCACTGAAGATAGTGAAATGCTTTGTTTGTAAAAATTGATTCCAATAAAACATTTTCAAAATGGCACAGTGTTTACATTTCAGAATGCCATTTTGTTGTATACTTTCACACAGAATATCAAAATTTTTTTTGTGAAAAGTAAAGTACACTCTCAACATAAAAAAAGGAAAGGAAATCAATTATTTTTTCAGAAAAAAAACAATTAGGAGAGTAAAAAATTCAGAATAACTGTAGAGAGTCATCTGTACTTTGAAAAAATCCAGGACAATTGCTACATTCTGTGAAAGATATAACCACTCCAAATACCTTACAATTGTTATGGAGAGACAAATAATGATACATTGTATTGACACAGACCCTGACAATCAAATTGTGTAAATTGTATGTACAGGAGGTTTACATGTATTAACCATGTCATGTTCATGTCCTGATATTCTTCAGTGCACAGTTACACTGAGTTTTTTTGAGAAAATTTCGTGCTGGCACTGATAGCCAGAACAATGATGCTCTTCTGATTGAATCAGTAGTATGTGGCCAGTGGAGCTACCTGGTCTGAGTTTCTAACTGTTGGTATTAAACTATGAATAAATATGTGGTCATCAGGCATACGAAAGCCAAAGGAAAATAATTTCTCAAGAACTGACACCTATTATTAAGCACAAAGAAATTGCTGTGAACTGGCTCTCTGACACACGGGGAACATCTAACCTTGTCTACCAGTAATAACCTTGTCAAATGAGTAGATCCTCACTCATACATTGAGAAACAGACATATCTTGCTCTGTGACCCCAATAGGAAGAGAAAACACCATTTCTAGGGCAATGTGATTATTTGTATTTTATCTCCCTACTCCTGCTTTGTCTTCCTGGTAAAATTGTTGGTGAAGGCACACTTGGATAATGTAATCTTGTAGTTTTTTAATGAGTTGTTTAATTAAAATGATATTTTACGATCCATGTATGGATTGCATAGTGTTATTTATTGATATTATTATAATATAAAACAAATACCCATTTTACCAAATGTACCAAAAGGACAGTAGCTTACCTACACAGCTTCTGCTATAAGAAGACAATAAAGTACTATAATAATAACAACAACAACAATAATAATAATAATGCCACCCCAAGCACTTTATTCTGCTTAATAATAATTATAATTAGAAAATGGAGCCTTTAGTACTCTTCTCTCACTGCATTTTGTGGTAATGTTTGTTGATAATAACATATTTATCAACAATCACATGTCACTGGAGATGAGACCATGTTAGGTCAACTCTCTATGAGGTTAAATGAAGGAACTATTAAAACTCTTTATTAGGAGATAGCTGAAAGAATAGAAGCTTCTGAAAGAGTCAGTCCTTTCATAAAGACACTGAAACAAGATTCTGGAAAAGCCAAGCTATTTCTGGAATAGATAACAAATGCTATGGCAAAGGGATTTCCAAGCTGTATGGAACATCTCAGGGGTAAAGGACTAAAAAGATAGGAAAAGTGAATGTAGCTGAAGGAGGAAACAATGAGAAAGATGCTTTTGGACAAATATGTAGCTAAGAGCACTGCATGAACCTATGAAAAAAAAAAATCTGTCTTTTGTTATTTATTCCATCTCTACCCAGGGATACAGGAAATATCTTGGAAATATTTGGAAAAAAAAAATACCCAAATTATTACTGAATGCATAAGTCAATTTCACCTCTGATTTGAAACAGATTTTAAAAGTTAGCTAATCAATCACCATACAGGCATCTCTTTTACACCTGTTGAGGAAGAGTGGTTTCTTGCCTTATATCATGTGGTATAGGTGAGGTCAGATAGGGGACAGATGATTGATTTGTAGTTTTCAAGCACTTAGCACTACACATAGGTGACTCTGGAAAAAGGAATATTATTCCAAATAAAAAGGAATTTTAGAGGTGCCTTTATGCATTTTTTTATACACACTAAAATTCTACTGGTAGCTGGGTTTTACTGGCAGAAAGGTCATCATGCATGTCTGGTAAAAATTCAAAGGCAGACAGACTAAAAAATACTTTGTAATAAGAGTGATGGTGAAGTGGATGGGATCTCTACACCACTGGAACTTGAAACAAAAGAGAAAATCATAAAACACTAACATTCCCTTTTCCTAAGTATTCTCAATAGAGGAATAGAGAGCCTGAGTGGGACCTGGCTGCTGACTGAAAAGTCATGTTGTACATACTCAGTGGATGTGTCGAGACCATTGGAGATTAAGCCAACCACTGATGAAAATCAGTAGTGCTATGGCATGATGCTATATAACAGTTACATCTGGCTATAATGGCATGCTGTAGCTGCATCACAGCCAGTGGTCATCACAAATGTGATTTTTTTCTGACATGATCTACGGGCAAAGTAAGCACACCAGAGTAAAGGATGTTGGACATCCAAAACCCTGTAAGTGGAAAGAAGTCTAAAGAACACACTGTTATGGCAATACCTCATGGATATCTGTTTTCCCAGCAGCACGATTAGTGCGCTAACATAGCAGAAAAAAACTTTTAATTACCATTGTCCAGCAGAAAGCACATACTTATGCAAAACTATCAAAACCTGTTTGTTCTGGATGCTAATTTGTGTCAGCTTTGATAGATTCTTAGTACAGAACCAAATTTCATGGTGTTATGAATTGATTACTGGCTCAGCTGGAGCAGCTCTGGTCCCCTCCTCTGTGCCTTACTCCAAAGACAGGGGATATACTTCCCCCTTGCTAATTCATAGAGTTCAGATTTCACTCCTGTCATGGGAAATCAAATTACTGATTGTGCCAAGACAGACTATCCATACTTGCCATTCCAGTTCGGGGGATTTATTCCTTCTGTCCTTGGTCTTCTTCAACCATGAGTCTACTGGCTTCCCTGGATCCTGCCTTTTCATTTCTGCTCTGACAGATTCCTTTAAAAAAAAAACCAAACAAAAAAAGAAGATATAATTTTAAATTTTATTTTTAAAATTTTCAGACCTTTCAAAGTTTTCTGGAGTTGAAGAAACATTATCTACACTGAGTCTACTCTTCAGTTCAAGGTAAGTTAAATGAACAAGCCAAGTATTAGTGTTCTGTGAAACAGAGCCCAGGTGTAATATCCCAAGCGACAAGTTAACATGGGAAAACCCAAGCACAGGAATCCTTAAAACTTGTGATGTTTAATATGATTTAAAAGGGATAACACACAGAAGCTTAAGTGAGATTCCAAATCTAATTTTAATTTGATTAAATTGTTGTTTCAAGTAACTGGATTGTCTATTCCCTTTTGAAAAAGAGAAGTATGCCAAGCTATACCTAAAAGCTTGAAGGAAGAAGTCTTTAAAAAAGTTTTTTTAAAAAGATTATTTTTAGTGAAAGCTGAAATATAAGATCTGAGAATACATAATTAATTATATTTATATCTGCATGGATATTTAAAAATTATGCCATTTCCTACTAAGTTTTGCTTGGCTGACTATTTATTGACATTGTTCTTGGAAGAAAATGGAAATTATCTTTTGCTTATGCAGACAAAGTAAATCAGTTTTGATTTTCTATCAGAGATGTTTTAAAATATCACGTGTAAAATTCCAAATACAATGGTCTTAATTGTTTTATCAGTTTATGAAAAAGTCCAAGTACAAAAGTCCAAGTACAAAATTTGTTTCTGTATACTTAAAATATCTCCACTTGATGAAGTGAGCACTTTTCATAGCACTTGTTAGTCATTTTTGCTGGTTTTTAGTAGGCAAACATTAAACTCCTTCCTGCTTCTCAGAAACAATTTCTGTGGAATTGAGCACAATAAAGGATCCCAGCCCAGCAATACGCCCCTCAAGTGCCTAGTTTCACTTTTTCATTAGTTCTATAGATTTCAGTAAATGATATGAATATATAAAATTATTCTCAGTCTCAAGTACTTGTAGAAACTGTGATCTGGGAGAAGCAGCTGGTTTAATAACCTTTCCTACATTGTCTTTGTAATTAAATTCTCTGTATAATTTATCATATTCTACTAGTATAGCCCATCTAGTCTAGTCAACTAGTTTCTCAAACTATCTTGTATTAATATAGATTCTAATAGAGAGCTTAAATATGTAGTACATCATAGTATCATGTCATAACTCAGGTGAGAGATCAGTCCAGGTTGCTCAGTGTTTTACCCAGCCTGGTCTTGAAACACTCCACACCTGCCTGACCTCTCTGGGTGACCCAATAGACTTTTCTCATGGGGAAAGCATTCCTCTTTACAGCCAATCTGAACATCTCATTTCAGTTTATACCCGTTGTCTCTCATCCGTGCACCACTGTGAAGACCCTAGCTCCATCTTCTCAATGACATCCCTGAACATCCTGAGGGCTACTTTAGGTCCCACACAGGAAAACGTTCTCCAGGCTGAACAAGTTCTGTCCATCCAGCCTCTGCTTAAAGGTTTAGTGATCCAGTCCCTCACAGCTTGGTCACTATCCTCTAGATTTGCACCTTTGTTGTTCAGGGTGGCCCAAAGCCGGGGAAAATGTCCTGAAGGTGATCCAAGTGCTCTGCAGAGGCAGATAATGCCTCACTTTAACTAACTGATGTGCCCCTTCTAATGCACACAAGGAGGGCAGTGGCCCTCTATGCTGCTTGGGTACTGCCCACCAGCATCTCCACAGCCTCTTCCAGAGAGTGGCTCCAGCCCAGCAGCCCCCAGGCTGTATAGTTGCAGGGGGTGGTTTCCATACAGGTGGCAGGATTTACCTTCACTGAATTTTGTAAGGGTCGCATTGGCCCGTTGCTCCAGCCTCTCTGGGTGCCTCTGGATGGCAGTCCTGCACATGAGCATACTAGCTGGTGTTCTCAGCATGGTGTCATCTGTGTATCTTAGAATCATAGGATAATTTAAGTTGGAAAATCATCAAGTCTGTATATAAATTTAATGCTGCCAAGTCCACCACTAAGACATATTCCCAACTCCCACATCTAGGTCTTTTAAATACCTCCCAGTGTGTGTGTACGTGTGTACATACATGCATACATACATGTACTTATACTTACTCAAATTACAGCTTATCCACCAGTCTATCAGGCATACCCTGTATATGGTATTTAAAAAATAATTGTACATTTTTCTGGTCTGATTAAGGTGTGTTAAACTCTTCCTGAACTGTAGTGGTGCTAAATTAAACTAGAACTGAAAGTGAGTAAGACTCGTGCTCTCAAAATTCATGTGCATGTTCGTCTTATTAATAGTCTTGTCTAAATGTTTTCTTTTTTTCTCCACATCTTGTATGGAATGTTGCTTTGAAAAATGGTGGCTTTGTCAGAGTTGGTGGAATGATAATTATCTTACCATTAACGAGGGGAATATTTAAAGCTGTGAAACAATAAGACACAATCAGGTCTATCAGAGATAAGTAGGAGGCCTTTTATCTCCAGGAGTCTTGATAAGTTGATTCAATTTTTTTCTGAAAGTAGATATACCCCTCTAGTTTTAACCCACAAGCAATCATTAAAGTTCAGTGGGATACCAATGTCTCACTAGGAGAAACCTTTACAGCACATTCCTAAATTGAATTTCTGTGGGGAATCTTGAAATACATAGTGCCTTGTAGATGGCAAATTGCACCTGCAGGCTCTCACTGTTCTTAGATGATGTCTAGGTGAACAGTAAAAAAAAGTCTCACTATAGAGATGCCGGCAGAGTGGAACTTCCCATATTAGCTGACAAGTGCACCCTGATTTAGAGGAACATTGCTTACAATTTGTCTATGAATGGTTTATAACCTTCAAAGACCCTTAAGAAGTTCATTATACACAGGAATTAGTCATCCTACAGGTTCCCCATGCAAGTAACTGCAATTACACTTACTTGGTTACCTTCTACAAGTAATTTTTTAATATTTGATCACATTCTGAGGTCTGCTTGTCTTCCCTTATCAGCAAAAATTTTAAGAAAGAAAAGATTTCTGGTTAAATGCTGTAAAGTTGGAATTCTATCTGACTGATGCAAAGTTGTCTGAAGGCTTCTTATCATCAGATAATAATATCGATTTTCGGTGCTTTTGCACAATATTTTCTTCCATCAAGGAACTGCTTGTTTTCTTTTCATAGAATCCTTGAACAACCCTGAGTAGAGCAAAAAATGATATATTTAACTTCCTCGTTCTCTTTCCCCTTAGCTAAACTGTTGAATGATGGTTCATGTCCTTTACACTCCAGTTTTTGACTTTGCACAACCCACAGGAAAAGAATGGAAAGGAATGGGGCTGTTTTTTCTGGAGTTTGCAAGCAGGATAGGTACAATGAAAACAGATATGCTGTCAGATACAGAGTTAAGAGGAAAAGTTATAAATATGGTCAAAGATTACCATGTAAAATTAACAAATGAGCAAAGCAGCATTTAGAGATTTGCGTGCTAATGGAGGTTTTACCACAAGCGGATAAGAAGCAGTCAGCTACTGACCAAAGAGGGGTTCCACCAGCTGTAGATATCACAGGCACTCTGCTCACTGGCAAGCCCCTGGGCATTTTAAAAATGAATATTATTAAGTCATACATTCCAATCTGCCAAGAGTGTGGATAGGATACAGCATGTTAGGATCAAGCTAAGAAGCCTTAGAAAACAAGCTTTGAATGCAGATCAAAAGACCATGTGTACACATATGTAAACTGTATATTTTATGTTCTGGTGGAAATATATTCATTATGAAGAGTAACAAGGTAAAAATAGATGTTATGACAAATGCCAATTGATCTACCAACGGCTTCTCTTTAAAGAAGACTGAAAATATCTGTATGCATAATTTTTTTTCTGTTTCTTGATATTACTTTATTATTGATCAAAAAGAGCATATGATATTCAATCTTTGATGAATATAAGAACCACAGGTATCAACATATCAAATGTAGGAATGTAAAAATTCCAGAAAATAACAAGTTCTGGGCCTCTATTTCAGTAGCGGTAAACATTGCTAAGGAAGACAGAACTAAAAAGATTATAGTTGTTATGTTTTTAGTGTCTCCGTACTGCATTTATAATGTAGGACCAATTGCTTCAAACTTTAGCACTTTCCCACATCTCTGCTTACATTCCAAGCTCTTCATTATTTAACATATATTTTATTTTCCCATATACTTTCTAGATTTTTTTCCTTCAGATTTTATATCCAACTGCAATTTCTGGAATACTTAATTTGCTTTCCAAATCTTGTACTTTATTTTTAAGGTCTCTCTTCATGACTTCACCCTTAGTGCCTATTCAGTCTATTAGACCTTCTTAGGTATTTTTAGACAGCTGGTATCTAGGCACCTTATTACTATTAAAGATTTCAGAAAGTGCTGTAAAATAGCTCTATAAAAAGAATTACTCATCAGGAGGAGTCATGCTGCAAAGATACAACAAATGCTGACAAAGGACTGGTCATTCCAGCTCCAGCGCATTACAAACCAGCAGGACAAACAACCTCAGAATTAAATTAATCAGGCATAATTCCATTTTTTATGTGACATGTCTTTGGTACAAATGGTGACAAGCACCTTTGAGCCCACACAGGCACAGACAGGTACAGACAGAGCAGATACTGGGAAAGTACACGGAGAATCCCATTGAGGAGTACACTCAGTGAGGATAGCTCCATAGCTCCATGAGCAGCTGCAGTGCCAGCCCCAGGCTGTGAACTGGAACCAACCTTTGCACAACAAAGGGCACAAGGACCTGTGGTATCAGACTGGGGACCAAACACTCAGAGACATGGCAGCAGCTGAGGATTCCACTGGAAGACCCCAGACTTCCCTGCACTTTGACTGTGAGGGTAGAAAAGCCCAGGGGTTCCTTTGCTCAGGGTGCCTCCTTGGAGGCACCAGCTCCAGCTGTTATTCTGTTGTTGCACCATGATTCAATTACTGAAAGGATCCAGAGGTCTGAGACTCTGATCTGGAAAGCCTGGGTTTGAGCTGGCAAGGAAACCTGGTGTGACTGTGTGAGCATGGGGTGTGTAAGCAATCAACTGGGTGGGGCACCCATAGGGTCACTGGAGCTGTTGGAAATTATATGTTTCCTGAATGTTTTTTCTAATTAATGGTTTTAAGTAACTTTTTAACTGACTGTTGGTCATGGGTGGTGTCCACTTTGCCATTAGGCTGGGTTTCTTTTCACAGACTGTTATCACAGGTTTTGAGTTTTGCTGGGCTAGACCTGATAAGCTGCAATAAACAAAGCCTGAGGGAGTTGAAGATTGAATATCTGGCAACTTATATTTATTACCCGTCAAGATGTTGGAGTAACAAGAAGTAACAGAGGACATTAATAAAGACATTACAGCATGAGAGTTGAAGACTCCCAATCTGAGAAAGGACAATAAGAACACTGAAGAATATGGACCAAAAGTGCAAGAAATCAATAGCCAATAGGGGATAGAATACAAATTAATGAAGAGATTTATATAACTTAGAACCAAAGAATATTAATTTATTTGTTTGCTAAAAATGTATAAATGAGTGAAATCTTAAAAGGTGGAATGTAGCTGGAATGATTCACTACATACCCTGCTCAGAATGAAGTAATGCCTTGCTCACTAACACTAAAAGGATGGTGTTGGAGGGTTTCCTTTCCTCCCAGTGATTTCAGTGACAGAGCTTCCTGCTGCAAAGGGGCCTCATTTCCACCTCAGGCAGCATGAGTGACTGACAGAGTGGCTCCTCGAGGGACAGACGGGAAAGTTTTTTCGTAACAATCTGACCATTTTATAAAATAGAATTATGAAGCTGGTCAGTGAGGAATGAGACACAGCCTCTTCTCACCTGTGCTATGTCTGGATTTAGGAGGAATCTTATGCCACATCCTGCTCATATGAGCACACAGTAACATCCTTACCAGTTTGGAGAAAGATGAGTACAGCCTGAGAATTCACACTAAGGTATACACAATGCTGTCATAGCTCCAGAAGAGTAATAGTATTGTACTACATGGAGAAGCTCTCACTCCTATATCATCATTATTATCAACAGCTTTTCTGTGTGAAGTGGTAAATATATTTATAATTTGTCCTCAAAGAAATGGACTGCCTCACACAAAATCAATCACCATCCTTCCTTTCCTTTTGCTACCAGAACTCAAGCTGCCGGACTCCCTAATTATCTTTCTGGTTTCATAGATCTCAGAGAGGATATATTTTTTTGTTTCAGATTTTTTGCTACTTTAAAGTATTTCACAATAATAACACTACTCATTCTCCTTTTGCTCTAGTCTCTGAGATGAACTAAAAGCTCTCAGAGGCTTCTGTGGTGGTTCTGGACAGATTTCTTTTCCAAACTTGAGGCAACAACTGCTTCTTATCTCTGGTTTTCAATCTTGTAGAAGGGAAGAAGGAAATGGAAAAAGGCATCATGGGCCTGAGGTGATATCAGTGAGTATTTATTACCTTATAAAATAGAACTCAACAGCCTGCCAGTGTTGTTTGGAAGCAAAGAGAGAATCTGGCAGTCCCTTTGGCCAGGAAAGCCCTGTGGCTTCTCTCTATATGTTTTTACATTGGTGATTCTCCTAAAAGTTGCCATCCAAGTGTAAACTCAGACCCAAAAATTCTCAGTTACTCAGTGAGCATGAGTTCAAGAGGCCCTGTAGAACTTCAGAAAACCATTGAGTCATTGAGTGAAAAATCACAAGGATAGTATCTGACAGGAATAGGCTTCCAAAACTGTGTCAAATTCTATTTTGGCCACACACTCACACACACAAAAAATTGATTTGAACAATTTAAGGCAAATGTCAATGGGAGTTCCTTTAAGGTTTCAGAAGTGTCTGAAATCTCAGTATAGCATACCTTATTATAGTCTCAGACTGAAACAGAGAAAAAAAATCCTCATCCTGATCTTATTTGATTTTCCAGCTTTGAATGAAGTTGTTAAACTGAATTATCTGGAACCTGAACCAAAGAATTTATTCTTCCTGTACATGCAGAAGAAGAAGAAGCACACGTGAAAAGAAAGATTACTACTCCAATAAAATAATTCTGATAATTAAGCTAATTTGCATTTAGAGCAAATTCAATTTTATCTAAAAGATGATTAAATTAATCTAAGTTCATACTATTTAGAATTTTACATGCCTCTCCTTTTTATTTTTAACATCTGTTGAGTTTAAGCTGCTTATATATTCATTAGATCTTCATTGGTCCCATCTACATATTTTTCTTTTTTGCTGTTTTTTGATTGGAAGTTGGGTTCTATTTTCTTTTGAGGCTATACTTCCATCTTGCTGTTTCCTAGTTTGTTTTACCATGGCACATTTCTGGAGTTAATCTGGAAAATTTGAAGCTAAATTTGTCCTTTTAAATAAAAGATGACCATGGCCCATTGTCAGGTCTTGTGTGCAAGGGGTCTTGACAGAATTAATGGTATATTGAATATTTTCCTGTCCTTCCACAGGCTTCCTTCCATATGATGCTCATATGCTCCTTAAGAAGAATTACCATCTGTTGAGTCTGGGGTGGATATTTTCACTCCAGAGGGCCTATTATGAATGTGACAGCTGTGTTGCAGCACGGCAGAGTGAAGTTTACCTACTCCATAGATTTTGTGGAGTACAGTGGGAGGTTATATGGGAGACTTGACGCTGCAGAGTCTTCTGGGACAGTACAGAAGATTCTCTAACAGGAAAGAAACCTTCTTCTGTCTTCACCATAATTTCTTTTGGTAAATATTGTCTTGAAGTCAGGAAGTACATTAACAACTAAAAAGAGAGAATAGCCAGTGATCCAATGGTTTGTCTTATTCTCTGACCTTGCTTTATTCAGTAATATTAAATATACTATCTTGAACAAGAACATGCTCTGAAATAATGCTCTTATACAGTGTTGTACAGTCATGTTAGGAAAGATTCTCAGTGACTTCCTGATTTCTAGCCTTCTTGCACAGATACATTTGGATAGGCTCTGACTGACATATTCTTAGTATTGACTTAATTTGCTTGGGCTGGCAACCTTGGACCAGCTGATGCTGTGAGTCTGTGGCGGTTCTCACTGTCAGCCCTTGGAATTCTTCTGTCACAAATGGACATATGTTTGCCCCATTCAGTAGTCAGAATATTTGCTTTCTTTCTGGTTTTGGTAGATACTTTGTAGATTTGGGATGGGCTGTTAACATTAATGGCTAGTGTTGCACTGAAGCAAAGAATATTGCTTCTTGCTGGGCATGCAGTATTTCAAGTGTCTAGTACACAAACTGAGAACTGTTTGGGAGTCTGCTTCAGCTACTGAAAATGTGCACAAAGTTCATACATGCCTTTTCCTGTTTGAATGTGATATTTAAGCACTCCATGCCTTGTCAAATGTTTCACTGAAATTCAAATCTACTATTGCTTGTACTCTAGAGTTTGTTTACTTAAGTCTCTGACTCACTGTGATTTCACAGTCTGAAATAATCCACATATTGGTGCTGTTTTTAAGCTGATACAGAAATTGGTCTATCACCTGGCAGTTCTGTACTTGACTGAGGATAAAGGCAAATGTGGGAAACAATCCATATACAGTCTTGTGTTTGTAGATGAGGTCACACTGAACATGCCTAAGATACGCCTGAGCTGTCAACTCTACAGGTCACTCTCATTTAAGGAAGTTACACAAACTGCCCTTTCCTGCTTCTTTTATGGCCTACTTCTTGCAAAAATCAAAACACTCAAATTTTTGCCTTTTGATCCTTTCCAGTTCATTTTAAAGCATATAAATTCCAGAGGTCTAATCTAAAAATTTTCTCATTTAAAGTGTTTGCTCAATTTGTTCTGATCTCAAGGAAGTAATTAACTGCATAAACATGTTCTACTTAGATTTTTGTATCAGGTGAATCAATCAGTACACAGGAAGATGCAAAATAAACTGAATAGAAACATAAATGATGATGGCAAGGGTAATACTGGTTTTACGGATGTAGAAAGGAAAAACTGCTCAAACTACATAAAAGTCTTGGAGGACTACATATAATTAAATATTTATTAAATTTACCATGCTTCTGTAGGAAAAGGATAAAAACAATCATACAATATTGGCAAATCTTATATAAAAATTGATATGCCAGATGGGAAAACACTTTTTTTTTTCTCATGTGCATATTATATAGCAATAACCTCTAGAAAATGTCTGCAAATCCCTTTTATAACCACCACTGAAAAGAACAGGAGAGGAAGATCTCCCTCCTAGTGGCAACCAGGCAAGTATTAAGGAAAGCTCCCTATCTGACTGTCCCCAAGCCACTCTGGCAGTCACCCTTGCACCGCCGGAGCTGGGACTGAGCCCCTTTGCAGCAGGTGGCTCCAGTGACCCTATGGGTGCCCCACCCAGTTGATTGCTTACACACCCCATGCTCACACAGTCACACCAGGTTTCCTTGCCAGCTCAAACCCAGGCTTTCCAGATCAGAGTCTCAGACCTCTGGATCCTTTCAGTAATTGAATCATGGTGCAACAACAGAATAACAGCTGGAGCTGGTGCCTCCAAGGAGGCACCCTGAGCAAAGGAACCCCTGGGCTTTTCTACCCTCACAGTCAAAGTGCAGGGAAGTCTGGGGTCTTCCAGTGGAATCCTCAGCTGCTGCCATGTCTCTGAGTGTTTGGTCCCCAGTCTGATACCACAGGTCCTTGTGCCCTTTGTTGTGCAAAGGTTGGTTCCATTTCATGGCCTTGTCTGGGGCTCTCACCACCAGAGCTCAACCTGGGGCTGGCACTGCAGCTGCTCACAGAGCTACTGCCACTGAGTGTATTCCTCAAAAAAAGCTCTCTGACATGATACAAACCCAGATTCATTATTTAGTAATCTCTATTAGATATAAACAACATGATTTGTGAGATTATTATAAAAGGCTGTGGTTGCAATGAAATATTTTTTTTCCCCATCCATTGAGAAAAGCTGATCAGTGTATATTAAATTTCCCTTTGCGCTGTTTCAATTATGCTCCATTTTGATTTCTCATTTCTTGGCAAACTTTCAAATTAGGGCTATATTAGCTTTCTCTTCATCTAACTGGTGGTAATTAAATACATTTTAAAACTGGATTTCTCCCTCAAAGCTTTTGTTTTCTGCCTGGTAGGGGTTTTTTTGTGAACAACTACTTGGATCAATCACAACCTTATTTATATCTGCACTTTTTTCCCAAACAGCAACTAAGAAGGTACACCAGGCTTCTGGTGGGCATGACTTAAATAGTAAGGTGTTAAAAACTCTTTGTAAAGTAAGACAGGTTGGCTAAAGCAGGAGGGAGAAGAATCAGGCAAGGTCCTGAAGGCCTAACCTCAAAATCGTGTGTGTCTTGAGGCACATGAGCAAAAAATAAAAGTGAGCTCTACCTAATATCTCAGGTGGTTCTTTACTGGAGTTCAAGAGGTGTGTGTTTTGTACAGCTTCTAAAACCATGCTTGTGCTACATCTTATGTCATGACATTAAGGAATAAACACTGAATTTCAAGTATGATGAGTATATTTGTGAAAATTTTTCTTATTATAATGGAAATTAAGTTTGGGACTGTAAGAAGAATTGAGTTCCCTGTTTGATCCAGATGCTTTTTAGCTGTACTTTTGTGCTTGAAGGTTTTTATAAAGATAGTGGATGACTGTAGACTTGAATGTCATCTTAATGTTTGAAGTCTTTCAAGATATGTGCTAGGTGTTTGGCTAGTAAATTCTTTCCATCCTTGTACTCATTCATGCATAGGTCACAGCAGAAAATGATGTTTCTCATTTTGAATGTTCATTTTCATCCCTTTGTATAATTTTAGACTTTCTGAATTATCTCTATCTTTGTAATGTTACAAGCTGGGTATTAAAACAAGCCAGATACTAACCTACATTGTAATTATTTTCTCATGATCATATGTATTTCTGCTTAGCCTTTTAAGACAAATATTAATAAGTTTATCTCATATAATTGTTAATGGAGCTCCATTAAATTTGCATTTACTTCTTTCCTAAATTCTGTTAGAAGCTTTCTTTTTGCTCATTTATGGCATTTACAGGTCTAGTTGCTTAAATTTGCATTTGGGGATAAAGGACTGTAGATTCATGTATCACCCCACAGAGAATGACTCTGGACATGTTCACCCATGGATGGATGCATGTACATGCTTATTGCCTCGATTAAATACTGTACCCATTAATGTCACAGGAACTTTAACTTTAGAACTTGATGTGCTCAGTTCTTCAATAGTGATAATATGTATTCAGATTCACTACTACAAAATAATTCATAAACTTAAGTGAAGAGTTCATCCTCTAAGTCTAATTTAGAATAGGTTGAAGTATGAATAGCTACATTTCCATTTCCTCTTTGATGTACTTAATGCATCAATTTCAAGCAAAAAAAGTTACATACATTTCATTAGTGCTTCTGAATATTGCTTCTTTTCATGAGGCCTAAGAACTCTCAGAAATTGCTGGAAAATTGGTATAGAACAACCTTTAAAAAGCTCAGAACACGGAATTAAGCTATTGTCTCTGCAAGTCCTCACAGGTGTGAGAGGAGTCATATTTTAAGGTTTTGCTGATTGTGTCTCTTCTGGAATACACCATAATTAATAGTCAGCATGATTAAGTAAATCCTTATTAAAGGTAACAAACAATTAACAGAAACAAAAGTAAACAGTAAATCTGAAAAGTATAAAAAAAGGAGTCCCTGTGATGGAGCATTCTCATTAATTTAATTGGAAAACAGATAACTAATAAATAATTAGTTTTAGATTCTTGGCTTGTTATTCATAATCACAAACGTATTGCCCTGGCTATTACAGGCTCCTCCCAAGACAACACCTTGGAATGGTTGCTACAGCATTATCTTCCAATACCCATCGCTCCATACCCCAAAATTTTAATAATTTGGAAGAGCAACTAAAATCTAATGGAGCCATACAGGAATTACGCTGCCTACAACAGTCTCCCCATTTCAACTTTTTCAGTCCAATTCTGATGTATTGCTATGTGTTATCAACTGTTTTAGTGAAATTTCTATGTGAACCCACTGTTCATAGATAAACTTTCATTATTTGCTACAATAGAGTCTAGTTGCCATCTCTGAGACTAGAATGCTGTAAATGCCTCTAATTAAATGCGGAATAGCTTCTGTTCTTGGAAGGTTATCATCTAAATAGAATAAAGGGAAAAACAGCAGAAGAAAGTATTGTTAAGTATTTATTAAAGATGAGCAGCTGGGGCACAGACTCATGAGAAGAGTGAATAATAATTTCTGAGGAAGGACTGAAGAAAAAAAGCCCCAAAGCTGCATGGACTGAAAACAAACTTCTTTGTCATCAAGAGTTTAAAAGTATTTTATGTTGAGAAATATGTTTTATTCAACACAAAAAATTTTTTTTCAGGAAAACCATGGCAAGAAAGCACTAAATTTACAAGATGTCTCTCCATTTCTAATGAATATGACTTGCTCCTTGCTAAGGAAGAGGTCTTGTTCCTTTCTAGAGTTGATCTTACAGAAGTCTCCTAGAATGAATTTTCTCTTTTGTCTTTACTCCATCTTGCCAATCAAGTTCCTAATCACAGTAGCCTGTGGAGTACTCCCTCCCTCTAGTAAGGGGGAATGAAATAATTTTCATTTTTTCATGCTGACTTAAATTCTACTTTATATAAATATCTAAGACATAAAACTCTGCTGTTTCTGGTCATTATTGGAGTTATTATCTCTCTTTTTCAATGCATAGGTAAGTATTCCATATGAGATGAAATGGCTTTGGCAGAAAGCAGTGAAAGCAATCCACATCAAGATGTTATGCAATACCTTTAGGTAAAAATAAGTTCAAAGTCCTCCAGGATGAGGGGAGAATTTAGAGAGGTTCTGTTAATTTCCAGGAAATTTTATTTTAAAAAAATACGGAGTCTGTGTTCTAATGGATTAGAGAATGTAGACTTTACTTTTTCCTATTGCCATCAAAAAGTTTTCAGGGTTGCCAGCAAAAGCTATTTTGATGTTCCCCAAAATTTTAAACTTCAAAAATTCAACCTCTTCCAAATGAAAAAAGAATAAAAAGATTTTTTTTTTTTTTTTTTTTTTTTAACAAGAAGTAAGCTAATTTGCTCAAGTAACAAATTTCTAGTCGGGACAAATATAAGTATGAATAGGTATGAAGCATGAGTTAACTTAAAATAAAAGAAATTAAATGTGGCATATAGCAAAAAAAAAAAACCCACAAACCCACAACTTTGCAATTTCATGAAGCTTCACCTAATTCAGGTTTCTAACAGATGTCAGCTTTCATTTTCATTATCTAGTTTTCTGTTCCATTTGGATTTTTCACGTCATATCAAAAAGATCATGTTTGAATCCAGAACCAAAATGCTGCATGACTAAGAAGTAAGAATCCTTTTTATCTTCCAAGTCTTGAATGGCATAAAATTTTGTTTCCAAGGAAACTGCAGATTTTACTTTGGTAGAGGCCACATGACAAAGAAGGTGCAAAAGCCATATTGTAAATTGTCTCTACACATATAAAAGCTGTCTATAAAATTCTTTGGTTTAACATTCCCCTCCTTCCTGCCATGAAACACATGTGAAGCTAATTTTGCTCTTGTATATGAACTGGCCAGTGCAGTAGTTCTCTAGTGTGAAAATGTAATAAAGATAGTAATCAAGTATTATTGCTATCCACGAAAGAGAAAACTAAAATTTCTAGAAATGGCAGTGAGGCTCATTCCCTATTATCATAATAAGGACAAGGTAGGATATCTCCACCCTTGTGAGTGGGATTACATTCTTGTCTTAATAGACAGAATTTTACATGCCAGAAAGAGCCATCACCAGTAAGAACCCATGTCAATCCACTAAAGTTTTGTGTTATATTAATTTATATCGTCTGAAAACTTAGTGTCTAGAGTGTGGTCTTCAGTATTTTTCAAAATAGGCCAGCTTTATTACAAATCACTAAATGCCACTAAAGACAAATTCCTAAATGTAAAGTAACATGATGTTCATATTTTCTGTCATCTCTTACCAATAGTACATTTTTCTTCTTAGAATACTTTTTTGCTTTCATACAAAACGTCTCATCATTACTTATGCCAGTTGCTTGAACTCCTGTTGATTATTCCCCAGCTGATTCCTAAAACCAATTAATTTAGCATGATGTTACAGCAGTCATTACAAAATGATGAGTCAGAAATTTCATTTGTAGTGCAGCATGGTGAGATCATACAGTGCACTTTTCTCTTACTGCTATTTTTCCTTAACCTCTATTGTGTCCTTCAATCTACTAATACCTCAGATTTGGTGAACAAAACTCTTGGATGGAAATTCCCCCTGTCTTAAAGGAGCAGCAATGAAGATTAACACCATTGCTGGAATCAGCTGTAGAATCCCAATCAGATAAGCTTGTTTGGATTCCTCTAAATTTAAAGTGACCTGTATATCCTTTTTCCACTGAAAAACTAAAACTCTTTCACAAATCATATTATTCCTGAAGAGTCAGCCACTGGATATAGACTTCACATTCTCTTAGTGATTTTTCCCATACCATCAGCCCATTATGCCCTCTTCATTTTGTGCAGTGCTTGTCACAGTTGCATCTGAGCTTTATTTCTAGTATTGATGCTAACTCTTAATTTGATTAACTCAGAACAGGGAATGACAGTCCATAACGGGATTTAACCTTGTGAACAAGCAATAACTAATGAGTGAAGATCTTCAGAAACTCATGTCCTTACAGCTAAAATCTGCCCTCTAAGCTGCTGACATTCTAGTTATAGGTACCAAACCCACTTATCATTCAAGCCAAGAACCTTTATCATTAGTAGCACTGGGAATAAACATCCATCATGTAGGTTTTATTGTCTGCAAGTGCTGCTTTTATGTGCTTAGTTTTAGAGCTCTCTTTAAAACAATTTGCCTTGCATTGCAAAGAGGGAAAAAGCATTACTTTTCCAGTTAGATGACAAGAGCTGTATTTTGAAATCTGGCTTCTAGACCATACCACTCATAGGTTTCACTGATAAACTTCTGAAAGCAATGAGTACCTGAGACTGACCACAAAGCAAAGAGCAACAACAATTTGAATTGTTGGCTTGATTATGTTTGGAGTACATGTAGTTCCCTGAATACCTTAGGCAAAGATATAAATCTTGGACCTCTGCCCTTCTCACTGGAATATACTCAGACAATAAAACCCATTTTCTTATATAGAATTTTTTTTTCATTCTATGTCCTAAATGATTCTTTGTGATAAAGACGAAAGTGCACCTTTTTTCCTAAGCAGTCTGATTAAATGATCCAGATTTAAATCACAATTCCAAAAATTTTTGATTGGGATCATGAGTGTCAGTCTCCTATTAGCTGCTGCTTGTCCCTTCTAGCATGGCAATCCATTTTATGAAATTCCTGAAAAGAAACATCCCATATGAAATACCACCTTCAACAGATGAAAGCACATTTTGAATGGAACTAATGACCCTAAGTCACTGCTGCTGTCTGTGCTCTACTTGGTCCTGCCAAAATGTTCCATCATATTGTTATTATAACATTTTGTGTTTTCTGTAAAAAGTTTCCAACTCAGTTATTGAAAGATATAAACAAAGAAAGAAAGCATAGCTTCAAGGCTTTACAAATTTTAAATCCTTATTTAAAGGGAACAGCTTTCACCTGATGCTCATTAAGGTCCTTATGGAACAGCCCATAGAATGCAGTATATACATAAGATGCAATACATACCCTAAAAAATGTCATTACATGACCAACTATTTATTCTAAAAGACTAATTTGTTTGGTGATCTCCTTGTTCCTTTCTTGATCAGCTCAGTGCAGCTCTCAATCTTGGCACTGCAAAAAAAAGACAATATTTTAAAGTGTTTGTGGAAGGGCCTGGCTGAGTTGGCTCGATCAGCAGCACAGGTGGGACCTCATTTCAGGCAGTACAGTGGCCTCATGTAACACAGAAGCCACTATATAATTTTATGGGAATAAAGGTTCCAATGAGGCATTCCTGTGAACACTGTTCTTTGCTATAATTTTAAATGTTTTTAAAAAAATGTTCTGCCATTCATATTAACTTTATTGACATTTGCTGTAGCTATAAATGAAGCAGTTAAGGAGCTAGAGGCATTCTGAAATAATCATCAGCTGAAAAGAATATGGTAAAGCTTGTGAAACTCTTAGCAGTTTCAAGACCTAGTTCTGAGACAACGAAGTATATCTTGTCCTGTGCAAAGTGGGGAATAATTTCTGTGGAAAGAATGCTTTGAGGGGAGATCTGTGTCATGATAGGTAGAATATGATTCAATAATTTAGTAGTTGTGTGGAGGTAATGAGAGGAAATGGGAAGAGCGGATAATAATTGTTATTAATTTTTTGCAGCTTTCATTTTAAATAAAAGTCAGATCTTCACCCAAATGAAAAGTCCATTCTGATGCAGCTAGGAGGAGCTTAGTCAAAGTATAGTCATACTATTGCAGAGCTTGCTAAGGCAAATTTACATGATAAAAATGGCTTCAGCAAGTCAGAATTGCTCTGTTTTATTCTCAACTACAAACACCTCACTTCAGTTATTCTTGAAGGAGTCAGAATAGTAACATCATGTAATGTTCTAGTTTCGTGTATGTTACTTTGGTATAATGCAACCCAGTCCCAGGCCAGGGAGACAGTCTGAGCACACAGCAGCATATATAGCTCACAAATTGAGGTCACCATAAAAAGAAGCTGTCCAATCATGACAATAAGATCCACTCATAAATTCAAAAATGTCAAAATGTAGAGAGTTCTAATATATTATTTGTCATATATTAATATTACAGGGCAGTTGGCTTTTTTATTCAGGCCTTTTAAAACTTTTTAGATGTACTATAATACTTATCCCTTCTATCTCCTTAAAATAAATAACCTTTCTGAGAGAATTTGAATCCCTAGGGTTTTATGAGAAATTTTCCACCTTTCATTTTTGAGGTCAGAAACCAAATCGAACAATGTTTGCAAGCCAGGGGGAACAAGTATGTGCTAATCTTATCACTTCAGCTTTCTACCTTACTGCTGCAGCAGATTCAGGGGACAAAGTACCTAAAGTACTATGCCTAGAAGTGATTCTTAAAAAAAAAAAAAAAAAAGAGAGAGAGAGAAAAAAGGAAATATTTCAGGTTTGCTCTTGGGAAATTTCATCAGTTAACATTTCACCTGTTTGGCAATGCCCTTATTGAATTGGCATCATGCCTTCTCAGAAAGCATTTTCAAGTTCCTGCGCAGAAAAATAACTAGCAGAAGGATTTTTTAATATATACATTATATACAAATGCATCTGTGTGTGCATATGTATTCATATGTATATGTATATATATATATATATGTGGTTTTTATTCTGGTGATGGTAAGTATTATTTGGTAAAGGTAAGAAATATTTTAAGGGTTAGTTTGAATGTGTTTTGGATTTTTTTGCTATGTAGGGAAGATTTACTGTAACATTAGTGAATTTGTATGAAAAATTCATCATTTAAAGCAGAATTCTGTATTAATGGAACCAATGTACATCCTCTTTCATAAGAAATATTTTATGGTTTTTTGTGGATGCAGTTGGACGAGGGTATTTTTGTTGTTTGATGTTGTATATAAAGAGAGACTAAAAAGCAGAACAAAATTTACTCATATCTGTATATCCCTCTTTAGTTAAGAGTAGAAAGAGAATGATAATAATTGTTTCCTATCTTCTCTCTTCAACCAATACAATTAGCATTATATTATAACATTACTGTAGAAGAGAATAAGTTGATCAAATGATTTATAAAAAATGCATTTTATAAATATTTTGTATTAAGATGTTTTTCCCAGATATTCATCATATAGCTTGGTGAAAATTAAGGTAATTTTTTTGCAAAATCTTGAACTCATATTTGAAAAAGAGGAAATTGTAACGTTTTTCTGAATATAAGTTTGTAAATGATGGAATTAATTTTTTTTCCTCATGATTTGTCAAGAGTTTTCCGCATGGACAGTTCACACAATAATTTTCTGACATCTCTAGGTTTAGGATAAAAGAGCAAATGGAAATATGTTTGCTTTAAATGAATATTACTAAGCAACAGGCCTTGAATTTAAAAAAAAAAATGAAACAATTATATATATGCACAGGTTACAACACGTGGAATAAAACTGAAAGATAGTAAACTATCAAAATAGGAGAAAATTAGTTCCTAAAGGATCCAATAGTTCTCTGTCTGCCCTTGCCAAAATTTGGTTATGACAAAATTATTCTAAATTTAAAAAGGGTCTATGCCCTGTATAACTAGAAAAAAACCCATGAAATCCAAAATTCTCATAATGGTAACAAGGATGCTTAGAGTTTATGCTACAAGTATGGTAAAAAGATAGTGCAGGAGATATAATTTAATCTTTTCAGAAACCTAAGTGGATGAATCTCTCCTTCGCATATAAGACTCCATGCATGCAGTTATAGAATGAGACAACATAAACACACTGCTCCTGGGTGCATGAATGAAGAACCTGGGTACAGGTCCTGTACCAGAGGTAATATAACCTCATTCCTGATTTAACCTTTCCCATCTCCAGGAAAGTTATTTGGTATTTTCTAGTGAAACATAAGTAGGATATTAAAGCTTGTAGCTGTGGTGCTGTATCTACCTAGACATAACACATCTTCTCTGCTCCATTGTCTTTCCAATGTAATAAGGTCCCCAGTATCATTTTTTTCTCATATAGACACAGAAATATTTATTTACAGTACTGCAGATCCCTGTCTCCCAATTCTTTCTCTCTCTCTGTTTTAATGTTCTCTACATCAAATCTCTGATTTTCATATCTAGTGTTAAAGTCTTAAACAATAAAAAAAAAAATCCATGTAAGTAGTTACACTGTCTATAAAAGTCCGGTTTCATTGTACATTTATTGACACTGCTGATCTCTTACAGCATCGGTTTTTCCATAGAATATTTTTCCTACTTTACAGTTTGTTTCACTGTTATTCCTATTTTTTTTTCCTATATGAAAAACCCACATAAAAATCATGCATAAGGACGAGAGAGGGGTGACGTACTGAAAGATTTGTTGTTGTTCATGTCTGAGATTTATATTCAACAGAACGGTGCCTTTACCATAAAGCAGATCTGCATTGCCCTTGAGTGAATCACCTGCTGTGTGTTGGTATACTTGGAATGCTTACTATGTTGCTATTAATTTAATTAATGAAGGAGCCAAGCACATTTTAGGATCAGGCCTTGGGGGTATTTCTGAATTTTCCATGCAAAATAGACTCTCTGTGTGATGTGTGATCATTATTCCTACCCCTTGCCCTCAGTGTAGTCTTTCCCCTTTGTGACCAGACAATCTTCTTGTGCCAGATGTGAAGAGTTTTCAGAACAGCAATTGTTCACATGCCCCTATGGATATTACACTGAATTATACATCACCCTCTAATTTAAACTTAGCCCACTGATATTTTTCCCTCTTGTAATCTCTATAAACATTTGTTCTTCACCTGGCTGAGATGTTGTAGCTAAAATTGCTGTTGCTGCTGAGCTAGCATTACTGTTTGCTCTCACATAAATATGTACTCCATTGAAGCTTCTCACTGAGACTATGTCTCATGTCGAGTTTTGTGGCTTTCATATCTTCATTCAGATTCATTTTGACTTTAAAAAAATTTGGTGGATGTTCGTCTACTCTGCCCATTTTCTCACACTTTCAAAACACCACTTCCATTCCCTTCCAGACATACAAACTGGCTGTTAGTTTGTGGTTTTGTGGTAGACAAAAGCCACTTAAAACTATGGATGAAATTTTTACTTCTATTCAAATATAAACAGAACTTGAGTTTAAACCCTTTCAGAAATATTTACTAACCCAAGTAAATAAAACTCAGCATTAATTCTTTGACATCAGAGATTTTATTTCAAATATTATCCTGGTTCAAGTGCTTTCATATTCACTACAGATACAGGTGTTGATTTTTTTAATTTTATCATTAAACTCATATATTCTGACATCTTCCATTTAGTTACAGAAATGCATGACACATGCACTTTCGGCTTTCATACTGACACTAATTTTTATCTGATCAGCACATCATACTAAAGGTTATATTTTTCTACAATAACATTATGTCAGTAACAAAATCCATGCATGTGTACTTGGATTTCTTGAGTTGCTTTACATCCAAATGAGTGATTTCTACCTCCATGAAGGGTATGTGCCCCAATGGTTCATTCCTGAGGTCAGGCTTTAGTAGACTTGGGTTACTTCAGCATTTCTGAAAGAAGACAATGCCATGCTTTACAATTTTTTATTTGGATACTGCAGTAAGTTAGGTACTGTGTCTATTAACTTATCTTTAGATTGTAACTCATTTTTCATTATATGAAAAAAGAATATTGATATGTCATTTCCTCCTGCTTTTCATTTAATTTTCCATTTGAACAAAAATTATTAAAACGTTCTGACAGAGAATAAGACTAGGTCAATGACTTAAATGTTAAGGTAGGATCTGTGGTAGCTCCTAATAATAGTGCTGGGAGAAAGCTCGGAAAATCACCTTAAAAAAGAAGTTTCCTAACAGTAAATTTTTATCATTCCCTCTAGCAGACTTGCTAATGAACTGAACTTTGTGCCAGAGCACAAAGCATAAGGCTAACCTATGGCATTTACTATTTTTGGCTGCTTAAATCTAAATAAGATCTATCTAATTAATATGTGGGAATTTTTTCCTTCCATAAATAGAAGAACCCTACAAAGGAAAAACACAAATGTGTTTGTATTTCCCTTGGCTTTAACTTTCAAGCAAAGCTAACAGATTAACCAGCCACAGAAACCTCCCTGCCTCAGGGTTTTGTTTGTGCATAACAGAACAGACAAACTTATATTAAAGGCAAAAGGTTTGGATAAGATGCAAAATTCACTGGGATGGCAACATTGGTTAATATTAGTCTGAAATTCTTTAGAACAGTTGTGCTGAAAAAAATTATTGTACTCCCCACTGGCCTCAAGTTTGCCTCACCCATGTCAGAGGATCCAAACCAAACCCTCCATTGGATCATCTGACAATAATTTCATGTAAAGAAATATAAACTTATGTAATAACCCTCTTCATTTTTTGCCATGATATTTATGGGATGTGCCATTGCCTTTTAACTTTGCAGTGACAAATAGGAAAATCTTTTTATATTTTAGTTCCAAGAACAGAAATAATGAATATGTATAACAGATTGGGTCTATAGGGCATAAATTGCCATTGGGTTAAAGTGTACCTAAATTCATTCAAGTTCTTTTTTTAATTACTTCTTGTTTAAAATAATCAGTTTAAAATAATCGCAAGTATTACTTTCATTCCATTAGCATTTCTCTTATTATGTAAAACATATCTAGATACTTATACTTTTAGTTTTACTAGAGTAGTTGCTTGGAGATCACTTAGTTTAAAGCATAACCCTATTAAAATTTAGTAAGAGTTAAATTCTAACATTAGGTATCACAGGAACAAAACTCTTTAACAAGTCTATTCATGGAAAAATTGTGCATACTGCATGCTTTCCCTGAGCCCTGGCTACAGCCAATTTTTTTGTTGTTGTTGTTCTGATACACAATAAATTAACTTCCATCTTTTTTTGTTAAAGACAAGAATAAAGATTACTCTATTAAAAATGCATAGTGATAATAAATTTAAAGCAGAACTTGGAGTATGTGTAAAAGAATTGTGGTATTTTTAGAGACTTATTAAAACAGTATCTAGTTAAAGAGATTTTGAAGGCACGCATACTATTTTTTGACTTTATATACTAATCTTGTGTATGGCATATGGTCTTGCTTTTTACATGGATTCCCCATTAATAGAAATGGAAAAATTTAATAAATACTGGCAGATATGACAACACATCCAGGTGATGTGGAGAACAAGGTGATTGCTGTTGCATTTTTTACACTATAGAGAATAAGTTGCAACAAAATAAACTAATTTATTCAAAATCAGGATTTTTTTAAATGTTATTTGTTGATGTCTGCTAAGGAAACTAGAAACCTTGACTGGAAGACAATGAAAATGAGTCTCTGTGTGTTGCAAAAAGAAACACATCAGCTATAGAATTGAAGACTTTTATAGTCCAATTAGAACTCAAATAAGAACATCCATTACAATGACATTAAATGAGACTGTTTGAGCTTTGATATTTAACAATGTGAATCTGGTATACGTAATTTCAGAAATCCTGAAAAAACTATTTTTAATTAGAAAGTAGAAAAAAAATTATTTTCCTGACATTTTGCTCAGTGGAAATAATGTTAACAGTTAAACAAAAATGCCTTTTCAAGAATGATTTGTGAAGGAATGCATAGCAGTTTTTCAAGTCCTTGCTGGTCTACACAAAGAAATGCTTATGGAACGAAGAGATTGATCCTTTTGAACTTGATAAATAACTGCTCACATTTTCAAGTGTCAGCTTGCGGTTCTTTCCTGTGTAAACATAACTTTGAAAATGCAGAATAACCTAAGTTGACAGCACAGACTGAAAGCAAATTACTATACTCACTATAAAATTAAAAAGATTTTCCTTCTCTTGCACTAATAACCTTATCATTCAGGAATGACATTTAAGAGCTATGAATTCCTTATCTATATTTTTGTGTTCAAAATCTTATTTCAACTCTACTAACTTCCATGAAGGCATAGAGACTTCACAGAAGTGAAAAAATGGATCAGCCGAACATCTGTGTGCTGGAGGGAAGGGTGTGTCTTTATTTTCTTTCTATTTTTCCTTTCTGGAGTTTAGTCTTATAAGAAAACATAATAGATTGTTATGAGATGCCTCACTCTTCCAGGAAAAAAAAACAAACCAAGGGATACTTGATACTAATACCTTAGTATCACTGCTTCCAACCATCTTAGAGCCTCTCAAAGAGATTTAGCTTCTGGGATCATAGAAAATTCAATTAGAACATGACATTACATAACATTCTACACCTAAAGAGGTGAACTAAAAAATATGATCCTACTTGCTTTAAATATGACTAAACAAATTAGTCTTTCTCACAAATCTACTCTTCAAAGCTATTAATTTTTGGTACTTGGGTTAATAATTTTACATGACTGAGGTATATAATGACCATTTTATTTTCTGTTTCCTTGGCTTCTCATTGCTTAATTTGACATAAGGAGAAATATTCAGGACAAAGATTGGCTAACTGTTAAACTGGGACATGAGGTATAGAACTCTATATTCAAGATAACGTCAGAAGTTCTTTCCAGTTTGAAGATGAATACAAAAGTGGCAGTTTGATATATTGCAAGTTTCACTACTATAATTGCATTGCTGAGATAGAAAAGACATCTTACTTGACCTAGAAATGAGTGGTGTAGTGAGTGACAGTGGGTGTCTCAGCAGTCTTCATGTTGGCCTAGCCTTCAGCTGTATTCAGGTGGTCCTTGAGATGCTGGCTAAAAGCTTTATTTCCTTTGGATAAGACAAAATAGAGAGCAGAGACTGCATATGTTTTTAAACTTAGGAGTCTGTGAATGAGTCACTAAATTTCTTTCTTGAGACAAAGAGAAGGAGGAGTGGAGAAGCAAAAGATCATGTGGAAAGAGTGCAACAAAAAGAATGGGGGAAAAAAGACCAAAACCAAATTAAGAAGAGCTAAAAAAAAGCATAATTATTATTTGATGAAAAGGAGTAAAAGACAATTAGATTATATAGGAAATATCATGTGATTACTGTTGTGGAAAAGATGATCCATTGATTAGGGAGTCAACTTCAGATGTTGGCAAGTTGCAAAGATGGTAAAGAAGAAAGAATGCAATTCGGATTCTACATTGCAAGATCTATAGGCATCTATTGAATGTAGTTAATGTAAAGTATTCCCAGATCCTTTATTAATAAAAACTGATAATTTATAGGGGACAGAAAGATGCAAGATAAAGGTGTAGCACAGAAGCTGAGGAAGGGATTGGCAGCCCCTGCAGGGGCTGGGATACAGGCCTGGGGTAGTGAGGAGTGCAGACCAGAGCATCACCTCGGCAGGGAAAGACCCGACCTTCCTTTTCCCCTTACACACACCTGAAATGTTTCAAGCCAGCAACTTCCTCCAGTCTCTCACACCATCTGAAGCAGGTTGAAGAGTGAAGTAGAGACAAGCAACTCAACAAGTTTTGAGGTAAAAGAAGGCTATATCTTAAAATAATAGCAAGATAATGCAGGAAGTTCATTTTACTCTTATCCTGTGTTTCTGTGCCAGGACCATTTTGTATTCTTTTTCTTATAAACTTATTCTTTAAAAGTAAATAATTAACTTAATTCATACCATACCCAAAATGTTCACCTTTTGTTTAAAATATGGACCAAATCCTAGCCTCACGTCTTTTTTCTGTGAAGTACCTGTTGTCACTTTCAAATTAAAAATCACTACTCTATGAAGTCACTCGTTAAAATAAAAGAGGTGGTAAGTAAAAATGTAACATACTCTAGAGCTACTGACACACTCTTCTGTCTTCTACCATAAACCTGAGTATAAGAGAAACACAAGACCTTGTGGAAACTCATTAGACTTCTTTGGATTCTGTCTTAAAACTATATAGGAAAACTTTGGAGGCTATGTACAAAACTACTATGTTTTTTGTGGTGTTGCCAGATGAGTTTTTATGTGCTGTCTATATTTATTGAAGTCTTTCACTGCATGCAGAAACAGCTAATGCACATTTACTGGCGTATCTGTGGAAAAAGTTCCCTGTTATATTGCTTACTTATTTAAATGTCTAGTGACAACACAAGACAATATTAAGATTAACAATCTACTGATTAATACCAGAGAGCACATTTGCAATCAAATGGTCTCTATCGACGAGGCATATGGAGAACATTTTGTACGCGAGTTCAGCAGTTCATGGAGTGGTGCCATTACTCACATAAAACCACCCATTATTCACCTCATGAGCCTGGTGTTAGTGTTCAGAAAGCTTAAACTTATATAAAACACTATTTCCCACATTTCGAAAGAGATGCTTTTTAAATGGTTTAGAGTTTCCACATTGGCCGTCGCATTTGACCACCCTATGAACCAGAGTGCAGTACAATGCAATATATGCTCCATGATTACAGGCAGAGAACTACAGAAAATGGTCAGTGGGCATTTTGCTCATTATTCAGATGAAGAAATGAACAACTGCTGTGTTGGTTTGGAAATGAAAATCACTATTAACACAGTACAATGCAGCAGAGGTTCTGCTACTTCCGCATTTCTGATTTCATCTTTGGGGACAAGTATTTCTTACTGTTTTTACACACAATTTGTGAAACATTTTAAAAAATGTTTTGCTTTAAAAAACAATCAAATTGACTTTTTTATAAACAGAGATGGTTCTATTCTTTTTTATTTTAATATGCAAGGTTTTGAAAGTTGATTTTTTAAAATTATTAATTGAATATATATATTTAACTTTAATGTCACACTGCTCTCTTGTAATACTTCATAGAAGGCAGATTTTAGGAAAAGAATTATTTAAAAAGAAAAAATAACTTTAAGCATAAAGCATGCAAAGTCTGTGAAATCTATTATCTGCATTCATGATCTCAGTTGCTGCAACTGCTTCTTTTCTATATGTGTGAGAAACAGAGTTATTATGAAGCCTGTTAATATAAAAATTGCTTGTGTATACATGACCAAGTAGGTACTAAACCAGCAAAAATGTCTTTAGCAGTGAGGAATATAGGTCATTGTTGCTGAGGTTTACAAAACTTACTGCTTCTGTGCCAGCTTTGTGCCTGCAGATCTTCTCAAGGATCTCTGATGAAACCCTCTTCCTGAAATCCTTGTCATGGGCTCCCCCTGTTCCAGGGGTTTACCTGTGTGGTATGAAGGATTCAGGGTATAGCCCATGTGCCTTAGATGTGTTACCTTGACTGTGGAGAAAGAGCCATGAGACAGCCTGTAGAGACAGAGTAAAAGTTACAGAAATAGGATTGCTGAGACAGGATCATTGATAAATCAAAAAGAAAAACAACAGCAAGGAATTGTTTAAAGTCCAAAAGAGAAACAGTTTTAGCTGGGGGTCATTGGGTTGAGTGGTCAGAGCTGTAAGCTGATGGGAGACAGCAGCTCAGAAACATCCAGGACCAGCGACATGTAGATGCTGAGGCTAACACTGCTGCCCTGAGGGCCACCTGTCTGGCAGCTGTGTGCTGTGGCATGTGGTCTTGGTGTGCTGCATCAGGAAATATGAGCATGACAATGCGTGGACAAATAGCTCCCTAAAACTTCTTTATACTTTTATACACCATTTGCAGAGTCTCTGTGCTCCTGGCTAAAGACGTCTGGATAGAGTCCCAAATGGGAGTCTGTAACATCAGGAAGAATCCCTTGTGCTTCATCATGGAGGCTACATGGCAACACCTAGTAAGACTCAACTCCAGAGAACACATGGCTTACTATCTGTAAAGCAGGATCTTAGTCAAGGAAAACTGATAGACCTTTTCTCATTGTGCCTTACTAAAGTGCAGACTTAAAAGGACAACAGGCACTTTTATATTCATGACCCAGCTGGTGCCACTCTGGAGCTTTCCTGTTAACCACTCACTGTTCTTTGCCTGAGCTCAGCTATAAGAACCACAACCTTATGTTCCAAATGTCATGAGCAATGGCTTTGGCTTTCAGCACTGAGCATGTAAAACTGTTTCTCATTTAGAAGTAGAGAATGACTGTAGAAAAATGTAATTTCTGTTAGATCACTAGCAATAAATTCTGGGATGGTCTACAGAAGCTTTAAATTATGCAAAATGAAAGATACATATACAGATTTTTGAGCAGTAATGGTTGAACATTGGATATACTTCTGAAAGATATAGAAATGGGGATAAGTAAAGAAATTATTATAGTAGAATAAACTGGCAACTAGATATGGTATTACAGTGAAGGTTTGGGAGCCTGGACTAATTGTGACTGAAATTTTGCCTTATTACCAAATGCTGTAGCCTTCTCTAAAGCAGCATAGACATGCCATCGTTTAATGTACATACACTTTTGTGAATTGATGTTGGCTTTACATTTGGCATTTTGCTTTAGCACTCTATTTTTTTCCCTTGTTTCATTAATGACGAAGTTTGTCCTTCTTTGTAATTATCATGAATATTTGATTGCACACCTTGAAGAAGAATACCTGTGTTTTGGTTTTGGGGGTTTCTGGGTACTGTGTGGGGCTGGAGGCTTAATATTTTGCCCTTTTGATCAGTGCAATTACAACATCTATAAATCTACTTCATTGCCATATTTGAATATATCAATTTCCAATTCAATCACAAGATCCTTCCACTATAATTTATATATATATGTCTTTGTGAACACATATAATTAATCTTAAGTATCATAGTAAGTAAAGCCTACTTCCACTGGTGTGTCTTCTCTTTGGTGGCATGATGCATTCTCTGCTGCCTTGTTTACCTATGTAATATACATTCCCATAAATAAAAAGAATAAAAATACAATACTCAGTAATGTGCTTGAAAATATGTTTGTTTATTTCCTAACTTTCATACAGACCAAATAAACAGTATTGGAGCTCTTCACCTGCAACATATCAGCATTATAAATTTTTTTCAGTGATTCATAAATACTGATTTTCTGATAGAACTTGTCACTTAGAAATAAGTATTGATTTGTCCAGATAAAATGACTAAGACAAAGTGATGACATGATGTAAAATCCTTGTGATTACAGCTTCTTTCTACAGATAGAGCTAAAACATTCCAGATTATGGCACACAAAGTGGTTAATGATTAGGATTTGATCATGGCACAACAAATCTAGTTCTTTCAAGGTAGAAATCTGAATACAGGTGCAGCAGCAGAAGTCTATATTCTGTTCACATCATAGGAAAAACACACTTTTTTTCTTAATATGCAGTTGCTTTCAAGGGCCAGAGCAACATACCTTCAGAATCACAAGTCAAACTTTTTTTTTAATTTCATTTTCCCCTGATGTAAGATATCAAAAACCACAGAATATGCTGACTTGGAAGAGACCCGTAAGGACCATTAAGACCAATTCCTTACCCTGCATAGGACCATCCCAGTCACACCATGTTCCTGAAAATGTTGTCTAAACACTTGAACTCTGTCAGGATTGATGCTGTGACAAGTTCCCTGGAGAGCCTGTTCCAGTGTCCAAACACCCTCTGAGTGAAGAAACTTTTTCTAATATCCAACCTAAACCTCCACTGACACAACTTCTTGCCATTCCCTTTGGTCCTGTCACTGGTCACCAGACAAGAGAGATCAGTGTTGCCCACACCTCTTCCCCTCACAAGGAAGTTGCAAATGCAATGATGTCTCCCCTCAGTCTCCTCTTCTCCAGGCTGAACAGACCAAGTGACCTCAGCTGCTCCTCACACAGCTTCCCCTCAAAGCCTTTCACCATCCTTGTGGCCCTCCTTTGGACATTCTCCAACAGCTTAAAGTCTTTTTTATATTCTGGTGTCCAAAACTGCCCCCAGCGCTGGAGGTGAGGCTGCCCCAGTGCAGAGCAGAGGGGACAATCCCCTCCCTTGCCCGGCTGGTGATGCTG